>SZWC01040078.1:0-12265 GCA_023375785.1 Penium margaritaceum
ACTAGCCAGGGCCCAGTTGTCCCTCCAAAAAAAAAAAAAAAACAATACACTGGTTTGGTGAACCCCGTTTGGTCCACCCTTCTAACTTCGTTGGTGACTTCATTTTTGCATGAATTCCATTTTGCTTTTCTTTACCTTGTCCCTTTATTATTATTTCTTTTTTCTTTCCTCATTCCCTGCACGAGGTCGAGACCAGGGCATTCAAAGATTTGTCTCTTGCCTTGGGAGAGAGTGCATTCCCTTCTCACCCCACCCCTTTTGGTCGGGACCCCCACACATGGGAGTCTGACCTCGTGTGGTGGGAGACCACCAACATCATGTCCTTAACGGTTTTGATGCCCGGGTGGACTTTTGCGCCAGTCTCTTCAGTTGTGGCTCCCCATCCGAGGTGGCGGTGGCTTCCGCCACCGCACTATCCTGCGATCCATGGGCGCCTTCTTCCCCCTACACCCCTCCATCGTGGCTCCAGCCCACAACTCTAGCCTTCTTTACACCACCAGCTTAGTCCTTTCCTGAGCTACCGCATGGTCCCATCACATGTGCTCCGACCTCCACATCCCCTTCCCATAATTGGCCTATGACTGTCTCCTCCACTGTGAGATTCATTGTCGAGTCCCAGGGTCCTAGTTGCTCATCGAATGGAGTCCTTCGGGGTGCGTCGGATGGTGGGGTTGTAGAGTAGGTTCAGCATAGAAAACTTTTCACCCTTTCCCGTCTCCTTGCTGTAACGTTTGGACGTACTGGGCCCTTGTTTGCACCATCGTCCGCGCCCGCTCCAGCAGCGCATGTGCATATTGCTCCCTTGCTTTCACCTGCACACACGTGTTTCCTCCATCATTGCATGTGTCCCGTGCATACAACCGCCATCCATAGCCTCTTGCATCATGAGCTTACTGTTGGTCTTGACCCTATCACCTTTCTTGTGCCATGTACTGCTGACTATCTTGATTTCGTACAAGGCAAGGTGCATCGTCCATCCTTCTTTTTGTCTGACTCCCATAAACTGCAACCCCTTACCCTTGTCTATACAAATGTCATGGGCCCGCTCCGTGATGAATTTCTGGGACGTGTCGGTTGGTACGTCCTGTGTCTTACAGATGATTTCTCTTGCTTTCGTTGGATCTTTTCCCTTCACCATGAAAGCGATCAAATCTTGGCTTGTCCCGGCTGAGTGTGCTTGCCAGCGTAAGTTGATATCATTCCGCTCTGACCATGGTGGGGAGTTTGTGAGTCCCACGGTACCCTTCCTCCAATGTCAAGTGTATCTAGAGCTCTCTCCTCCATGTACGCCATAGCCGAATGGAGTGTCGGAACGTCGGAACCGTACTCTTGCTGATGGTGTCCGCACCCTCCTTGTTGAGTCCGGTCTCCCTCCGCTGTTTGCTTTTGAGGCCATGTCCTACATGACGTGGGTTTGGAGCCGTGTTCCCCATACCCGCTGCCTCGTCATGTCACGCCATTTGAGCGATGGTATGGTCATCGTGTTGACCTTCAGCTCGCTCGTGTCCGGGGAAGCATCACCAGCATTTGGCTTCTTGAGGACCATCGTGATGGCAAGCAGTCTCCTTGTAGCCGCCTCTATCCTTTCTTTGGTGTTTCCTCTCAGTCCAAGGCCTGGCGCTTTTGGGATCCCGAGGGTGGTCGGGTTGTCGAGTCTCATGATACTCTCTTCTTTAAGAGTACCTTCTCACGCGACATTGCTTGGTCTGTTCCGTTGGTCACTTGCACCGTTCTCTTGTTGTGGGTGAGGCGATGTATATGGAGTACCATTAGGTAGTAGTTACGCTCCGTATTCTGTTGCATCGTTGCCTATGTCATCTCTTGTTGCTTCTGCATTGTCACCTACATCACCTACTGTCGCATCTACATCATCGCCTGTGTCATCTTATGTCACATTTGCATCGTCGCCTACATCACCTCTTGTCACAGTTGCATCGTTGCCATTGTCACCTCTTGTCGCGTCTGTTTTTTCACTTGCGTTCTCTCCTGTATTTTCTTTGTTGACACCTGTCTCATCTCCTAGTGCGTCTGCGTTGTCACCTAAGTACTCACCTATTGCGTTGGCATTTCCTACATCATCCCCTTTTGTATCCGCATCATTTCCTGTTGCATCATTGCCAATTGTGGTTCCATTGGCAGCGGACCCAGTTGCACCCTCACATCCCCCCATCTCGTCGCTGTTTTTTCGTGCCCCAAGAGATTGTTGAATACCTCTGCTGTCTGCACCTTACTATGCCCGGTCTACCAGTCCTACAACCTTGGCTGGCCACTGTGGGCCTCCGCGGTCATTTTTTCCAGTTCACAGTGGTGTCTTTAACTCTTTACAACCCACTCGTGTCTCTGGTCTTGACGCTCTTGGCAAGGCATTGGCTGTGGTACAACCTAACACCACACTTGGATACTCTCTAATTGCTGATTAGTTCAACCGAGCCATTCTGATAGGTGAATCTACCCGGCCTCTGCCACCTCCTTCAGTCGCAATCGCACTCGTTATGAGTGGCAGCATGACACATGTGCCTGAATCGAACACATTGCAACAAGGATGCTCCGTTGCAGAGGCAAGTCTCTGGGAGCAAACTATGCGCGAGGACCTCGCTGCAGTTGAGGAGCATGGGGTTACAAGAAGGTGAAGCTCCTGCCTGGATGTAAGGACGTCTCAGCCCGTTGAATATTTCAAAGAAAAAACAGGCCCGATGGCTTAGTAGAACAATGCAAGGCCCATCTCACGGCCAAGGCATTCTCCCAAGTGTATGGTGTGGACTTTGATGCCACCTTTGTCCCTCTTGGAAAACACACCATGGGAAAAGTCTTGCTGGGGTAGGTGGCACAGCATGATTGGGAGCTCCACCATATGGACGTGAATGCCTTCTTGCAAGGCAATCTCAAGGAAGAGATCTATCTCGTCCAGCCTCCAGGATTCGAGGATGGCACAGACAGAGTCTGGCGCCTGCGCAAGGCCTTGCATGGTCTGAAGTAAATGCCTTGTTGTTGGAACCTCGAGATCTCCGCTACTTTGGAGTGAGGCCGGTATTACTGTAGCACAGTGGGCCATGCTCTATTTCTAAGTGCCTCCTCGACACCCTTAGCCGCTGTCTTGGTCTATGTGGACGACCTCTTAATTGCATCCCTCAATCTATAGGTCGTCCAGGCTGTGAAGGATCTCCTCTAGTCTATGAACAGAATGAACGGTCTTGGTCTAGCTCGTATCTTGGTGGGAATGGAGACTAAGCGTGATCGCCTGTGTCACACGTTACATGTGAATCAAGCTAGTTGCGTCAGGGCACTGGGAGAGCGTTTTTTTGACCTATTGGCCAAGGTCCCCTCTGCATCCATGCCTATGATGCCCGCTAGGCAGAGACTCCTCACGTTCACAGACCCAGATCATCTGGAGGAGCCTGTCGATGTCACAACATACCTCAAAGTCATTGGCTCCATGATGTTCCTCTGGACCACGATGCATACAAATGTTGCCTTTACTGTGAACTTCTTGTCGCAATTATCATAGCATCAACGTCAGCTCCATCTAGAGGCTGCTCTGTGCGTGGTGTGGTGTTTTGTTTCTAGACCACTCTTAGGCCTGTGCTTTCGCTCACATTTGTCAGTTGTTTTTGACGGATACACTGACAACAATTGTGCCCATGACCGTGATGCGCACTGCTGGTCTGGCTACATCTTCCTTTTTGGAGGTACCATTGTCTCATGGAAGAATGGCAAGCAAGGTTGTGTAGCACGGAGGTCAATTGAGGCTCAGTATGTCGCATTGGGGGCTTGGGTTTGTGAGAGCATCTTGTTGTGTCGTCTCATGCAGCAGTTGTGCCATCCGCTGCATCACCATCCGCCGCGACAATGAGAGCACACGCCTCATAGCGGATCATGATGGCATGTATCACATGCACAAAATACATCAACATTGAGCATCACTTTGTACGAGAGCATATCTCACGTGGCAATGTCTTTGTCGTGGGTGTCGACACGAGGCAACAGCATCCATACTTGCTCACCAAAGTGTTGTGCTGTGACAACTTCAAGTGTGTAGTGCACAACGTTGGGCTTCTTGCGTATGCTCCTACTACTACCTGATTTGCACTCCGTTCTTGCTATTTCCTCTATTCGTCAACAGTTCTTGTGAGGCCCTCTCTTGTGCCCCTTGTAGTGCACTGTCGTTGCCATCGTTTTGTGACCCTTACTCGCTAATGGTGACTGGAGTCTGTGGGTCATGGGGGAGTGTTGGTGTGTGAGTCACAGTGACCTCTGGACTTGTCGTCATGGCTCGTCGGTATGCCGAGACACTCAATGGCTACATTGACAGCGTCATCACCAGCCGACACACCCTCACGTGCTCTCAAGGGTTTCATCAATGACCACCTCCCCGGCCCCATTTTCTCAGTGACACTATCCCACCTCTTTCATGATCAAATTGCGTAGAGTTTATGTTTCTGTACAAGGTACTTCTTTTGGTTTGCCATTCGGACAACCGAATGTTGCTTTGGGGGTTTCCCAATTTCCTCAACCTTGAGGCTCTCATACCCATGTAACGAATTGGACGGAATGCTTGGCAGACTAGGCCAAAACTGTTGTGCTTGAGAGTCTCTGACCCTCAAGCCATCCCATCCAACCGCCTACTGATTAGGGAGCCCTTGCTTCATTCACGTGGCGTCGGCTGCGTGCTAAAGCCTGCTTCCTAGGAAGTTCAAAGGGGCATGTTTTCTTCTAGTCAGTGTTCTCTTACATAGCAAAAGTATGCCTGTTTGAAAAACATGTCTCGTGCACAGTTACCTCACCCTCCCCATCCCACTTGTCTGTTGTTTCTAGAGCTAAAAGGCTATAGAGTAACTCGTAATGCTCCCTGCAGTCAAATGAACTCGAAAGGTTGTTTGGCAAAGCTCAAATCTGTTACAAAGGACTTTGTTTCAGAGCTTATCTCCAATTGTCTCCTACTTAATAAGGTATGCTGCATATCCTTCAAGTCCCTCTTTACTACGTGGTGGAGACACTATAAACTTTCTCCTCCACCTTGACTCAGACCTAGGGGCAAGGTTCAACTCCTAGGCATGTTTAACCTGAGGTAGCCCCCTGCCTCTATCGGTGACGACCATGGGTTAAAAAAAAATGAGAGTCGGGTGTTGCACGCAAAGCGTGCATTGGGTTACATTATAATCTAGGAAAATGATCCACATTCATATCTTGTGGGGCAGCTTGGTCAACTGTCCTCATTTTGGTCCACTTTGGCCCGGTGTGGAGGTTTATAGTGGCATTCCTTATCATTTTTGGCCAATCGTAGAGGTTTTCCATGCAAAAACATTGGGCTTTTATATGAATTTTTCATAGATTACTGTAGAAATGTAGATTTTAATGAGAAAATGCGTACAATGTTCCTAGAGACACAACTGCTAACTGGGCGTCAGCGACCAGTCATGCTGTGACAACAATCACAGGTCGTACACACGACGGCAAGGGTCTGGCTAGGAGACACAAGTCAGAGTGTCATAATGCTTCAATAGAATTTGCAAAGAGAGTTAACAAATGATAGGTCCACAGCATCAATACCTGTCGCGACACACGGTGGGTGTCTCACGCGGCAGTGCAAGGTCAATCCTAAAACCGGCCCAAGACCGCCAGGCATCTGCGTCCTATGATGAGAGAACCTCCCTTAGTGTACCCGAATCAGGCACCATCGAGGGAGAGCTCTGGGTGGCAAGTGCACACGTCTCAGGGCTTGGCCTGACAACCACAAGATCAACTGCTGCATCACAAGCAATGCGGAACTCGCGAGTTACCAGATTGTACCGGACAAGGCACACAAGATGCACCTTCGTGTGATCTGTGTGGACACTAAGGCATAGGGCCTTCCTGCCGGGGTCACCACTTGCAACACTGTGAGTGGAGCGCCTAGGTGCGGGACCTAAAGCTTGTTGGACTCCACAAACTAATGGTGGAAAACGGTTTCTGAGCTCACGCGAGTATCCTAGGCTCAGGCTCAGAAATAGGCACGACCACAAGAGGTGATGACTGAGACAAAGGAGCAGGTGATGCAGTGTGAGGAGATGCTGGTGAACTAGCAGGGGACGCAGGGCTGGGAATGAGCGAGGAAGCAGGAGGAGTAGAGGCGGGCTCACGCACAAAGGCAGGAGTGCTGATGGGCATAGGTACAGAATTATGTGTGTCTATGGGGTGCGAGGGAACATAGGTAGAAACGGGCTGCGCTGGAGAGGTCTCTGGACAAATAGCTATGATCGTTAGGTCATCAAGGGCCGGTGACCGAGACGGGGAGGGGGCTCGAATGGACACGTCTACAGACCAAGAGATGCTCATAGGAACAGAGTCACCCATTTGTCAAGAAGCCTCACACATAGGAACGTGCGTGACGGCCATCGACATGATGGTGGTCAGGTCATGGTAGGTGAGATACTCAAAGAAGAGCGCATCGCGAGACTCAACAATGCGATGACGAGCGGGGTCTCAGAAACGCCATGCCTGCGACCATGGGGAGATGTCCACAAAGGCACAAAAGCGACCCCGCGGGGAGCCCTTGGACCCCTGTTGGTCTTTGATGTACCACATACATGCCACAGAGCCCCAGACACGAGAGAGACAAAGATCGGCACTATGGCCAAACCAGAGTTCATACGGTATAACGTGGTCTGTAAGGGGACCATGCGGGAGACGGTTCTAGACACACGTCATGTAGGCGAATCCTTCGAACACGAAGGACTCAAACAGACCGCACTCAGACCGCATAGCAAGAGTGCGGTTCATGCGCTCAGAGATACCGTTCTGCTCAGGAGTGGCAGGAGCAAAAACCGGATGAAAACCACCGTGCTCAATAAAGAAGCTATCCATCTTGCCAAGAAACTTGCCAAAACGATCTGAGCAAAACGTGTGCTGCGCATGGAGGGATCCACGCTCTGCCATCACTAGCAATAGGCGAACCGCGAGAGCGACATCGCTCTTCTGGCACAGACAGTAGACCCACAACATCCAGGTGGAGTTGTCGATAAGGATCAAGACGTATCAGCCCCGATCGGACAAAGACTTGACAAGAAGAGGACCGAGAAGGACAGAATGCATTAACTCGAGCGGGCAAAGTGCTTGACAGCGAAAATCAGGGTAAGTGCAACGATGCATCTTACCCTCAGCACCAAGAAAACAGTCGGTCTTGGGCGGCCTCTTGAAAGAGGCCACGTCAAGACCGAGTGCGGGTTGTGTTCAAATGAGATTAGACACAGTACCTGAGCCCACGTGACACAGCCGGCGATGTGGCAATCAATGGTACTCACCAAAGAGAACACCATTGGAAAACACACGAGAAGAAGGGGAAGGAGAGCGAGGAGAAGAAGAAGTCCAAGGAAGGCGATAAAAATCATCCACAACAAAGGCACGCAAAACAATGGCATGAGAATCAATACTAGTCACAGTTGTAGAGTCTGTAGTGTACTCCAGAGATAGTTCCATCAGTGTGCAGGCATGAATAGAACGCAGGCTGAGCTCAAGATCAGGCACAAAAAGTACCTCGGAGAGATACGAGGGGCCAGACAAACCATCAAAGCACACAACCCCAACACTTTGGACTGGTAGTGACTGACCAAAGCCTGTACGAATGCAGCGAACAAACGCAACAGGACCAAGAACAAAAAAATCATTACGACGACACGTCATGTGGTGAGTGGCACCGGAATCGATGATCGAGGTGCCAGCAGCATCATGACTAGAGGGCGTCACCGTGCAACAGGCGATGGAACACTCGGCCTTAGAGTGACACTGAGCAACAGGAGAGGAACGATGAAGGGCATGAAGGTGGGAGTCAGGAATCCAATGAGTTATCTCAGGTCTATCATCACCACATGCCATGTGTGGCTCTCCACGCGAGTCATCACAAGCAACAAAAACAAATGAACAAACAATCTATGAACCACCTGACTATGAAAACACACTCGTACCTCCCTGAAAGCGAAGTGCCAGAAAGTGACGAAGCTTGTCGATGGTGTAGTAACGCGGGTATGGATCACCGTTGCTCACCAGTGGGGAGAGGGGAAATGCTATGGTGGTGGTCGCCACATGACCAGGGGCTATGCTTCTCAACGTAGACCGCTGCGCGTGCACAGCCTAAAGGCCGCGAGTTATCCACGCCCAGTTGAGCGACTGATAGCACTCTCTGTACCGATGAGCGCCTCCACAGTTGTAGCAGTGAATAGTACGTCCACTACTACCGGTCAATGCCTACTGTTGCTGCGACAACAATTGGCCAGAACTGCGCCTCTTCCTCCCCTTCTTTCCCTGTGCAGATGCTGCCACACCCTCCATCTGAGTCGGGGTAATCAAGGTAAAAGGATAGGAGGAGGATGTGCCAAAGGATGCAAGAGTGTGCTCCAAAAGGGGCGTTGGTGGCGATGCGATGACCGTAGCAGCAAGGGGACTCTCTTGATGGGCCACTGCTGCCTTGCGGACGGAAGTCACCCGGAGAAAGAGCTAATGCACCCAAGGAAAAAGCTGGAAGGAGACGGAGAAGGGCTCAAGAACTACGTCGATGTACCCCGAGAAGATGTCCGCATGCTCCAGGTGAATGCCTAAACAAGCATGATCGTGCGGAGCGCGCATAGCTGTGTACTTCTTGAGATCCCAAGGCGCGTGAAGATTTGCATGGCCTACTGCCAGTAATCGGCTCCCCGCTCGACGGGTCCTTGATAAAATGAGTGAAAGGCACGAATGTGAGCCGCGCGGGTGGCATGCTTGTCTACAGCAAGCAGGGACAATGCCAAGTCCCAGCCCCGACGTGGATTAGCACCCTCACCTGTGCCGGCCTTTTCAAGAAAAGGGAAAAGGTCCACAACAGTCTCGTGCGGCATGGCATAAAGGAGTCTGCGCATTGCCCTGGCCGCTGTTAGCACCTTAGAGCGATTTGTAACCTAACACGGACTGTGGTAGTACGGTTATACCCCCTTTGAAGTGGCCCAGACCTGGAAGAGAATCTCCCAGCAGTCAAAGCCATCCTCACTTAGCGTAGGGGCGGTGTCTCGAAGTCCTTGTGTTGCCAGTCCGTAGAAAGGGCAACCGCAGGTTGAGAAGAATGAGGGATAGGGAAGACACCGGGACGAGGAAAGTCGCTAGGAAGGATCTCTGGGAGACGGGAAACGGATGTCTGTGGAGGCCGGGAACTCGTTTGAACTGGCGGAGACGCTCCTAAAGCAGGTGAATCTCACTCGTTTGGGCGTCATCCTCCATGCCTAGCATATCAGGGTCCTCATCACAAGGATCAAGTGATGGCTGGTCGAGTCATGCTCCTGACATCCGTGCTGGTATTGACGGTTGTGTAGAAGGTATGGCAGTGCCGAATCCCTCGAAGGTCTGCGATGGAATCCTGGAGAGTCCATGAAGGAGCTCAGTGGGTGCACGGATTGCGTCAATCTGCTGCTGTTGCAAACAATGTATCTCATCATGCTGACTCCGCAGGTCCTCAGTGGCGTACGCGTGGGCTCAGGACACTTGAGGAGGAGGAGGAGGATAAGGAGTCTGTTCGCCCTTTGCCCTTGTCACGGGCCGGAACCATGTTAGCACTCATTATGGGTCGAGGTGCCAAACTGATCAGATTGCAAAACAGTTAGAGTTTTTCCAGAATTAGCAACGCTGGTAACAAATGATGTTTTAGCCAACAATTTGGCGAAGTGTTGGTGCTGATGTCATCACTTACAATGATGACGTCAGCATGAAGGTTGTCCAGATGAAGTGAAACTTGGAGCGATTATACGCCATGAAGGATGTTGCATGCAGTGGCAGTGGTTTTGTGTAAGAAAACCTTTTCAAAAGAATTGAAAATGTCACCGTTTTCTTTTTAGCCCAAAATCCAAAAATTTATCTAGATCTGAGAGCGTTGATTCATTTCTTGGAGCCTACAAGCCATGAAATGGGGCGGGAGTGGAAGAAATGGATATCGTTTTGCAAGATCTTTCTAACGAGCCCTCACACGCCAAAAACGATGGTCACATGGAGTAGTTGCATTTTCTCAAGTCTAGGGAGGGTGGTATGTGCGACCCACGTGAAGCTTCTAGGACCCTTCACAGACCCCTTCTCAACATCTCATGCATCAACTGTTTCTGGAGAGGGTTGGGAAACCCTTGGATGCCCCTCGGTGGTGGCATGGTCATGCGGTTGCAAGGGCGTCTCTGCTACGGCAATTTGCTACGGTGGATCGCCGTGGGTTGGTGGGTCCTCCCAAGACCGTCGCTTTAGCTGTGGGTCTCACTGCTGCGGCCACTGCTGCGTCTCTGCTGCGCAGCTCTGAGAGGGATGCCTCGCTGCTCTGATACCATGAAAAGATGGTAGAAGCTTTCTAGCGACAACCATTGAGTGGGCGTTAGTGCCCGGTCAGAAGGTGACAATAGTCATAAGTCGTAAACATGACGGCAAGGGTTTGGCTAGGAGACACAAGTCAAAGTGTCATAATGCTTCAATAGCATTTGCAGAGAGTTAAACAAATGACAGGTTCATAGCATAAAGGCCTGTCGTGTCGCACGCGATAGTGGAAGGTCTGTCTTAAAACCGGCTCCAAAACACTGTTTTGACTGTAAATTTACGCGGAAAAGTCAGAATTCTACATCTTCCAAACCTAAACGTGCAAGATCTCAAGCCAGACGTTATGACTAGTCACATGCATGCATCCGACATGGAATGGTGGACACATAATGCAAAACATGCAAAATCGGGCTCACAGCGAGTCCATTAATAAAATAATACGGGCTGCAAAAATCTGCAGAAGGTCCGAGACTACATCCAAGACGCTAGGGCAGTCATCGGCCAGCTCCGAGTGGGTGGTCCACCACCAGCCGACGTGCTTGTGCCTCGTGGGTCCGCATGAGGGATTTGCACGGGTATGGAAATGGCCGATTGGTCACAATAATTTTTTTAGATCAACAGGAATGTCACAAATCACAACAATTTCCCATGTTTAAGATTGTACATAACTTGTTTTGCATGGAAGGACCATGATTACATACCAATGTCCCTAGTATCTGTATCAGAGATCAGTTAACTGGCTATTTCAGCAAAAATATTGATCTGATGCTCCGGTAAAAACCATAATGTCCGTAATTTCCCTAATTGGCGTCGTTTACCAGATTGTGTGAGGTCCGGTTTGTTGTTTATGAAAAAGCCAGTGGAAGGGTTAATATGTAACCCAAAAAGTCCACAGTTAGAATTCGGTTCAACACCTTCTGCCCTCGTCGGCACTCGTGAAGTCTTGGCGGGAATTGCTGTCATTGTCCTGCCGGCCGGAGTGCGGGAAACATCATCTTTGCCTGTAAAGGGAATATGCAAACTCCATCGGGAACAAGACGATTCATTTTCCGATGAAGGGTTGAATGATTGGCCGGAGGCTACAGGAGCTCTTTTGGCTGCCATCCTCGTTTATGACTGTTTCTGCCTCCCGTTCGAGCGACGGCAGCTGTGGTTTGGTCGGAGTTCGCAGTCGAAGTGTTCCCGGTGAAAATTGTAGGTAGGGGTGCGACGCGGCTGTCAGGGACAGCTTCCGAGCGTGTCAACTCGGATCCGCGTGTGCCTAGGCGACGAGGCGACTGGGAGGCGAAGTGACCGTGTCACGCCTCGCGCGATTCCTTGCACGACGCCTTGCTTGACGACTCTTTGGGAGGCGAGAAACAGGCGACTAGTTCGTCTACTTTTGACCGAGTCATTCCACTGCGCACTGACCGCCAAGTGTCTGGAGGTGTGTCAGCTGGAAGTGACAGATCGCCCTCTCGTGCCACGCGCTTGTGCTCATCCGAATGCAATGCTTATCGACACACCCACATCTGGATCTATTACGCCAACTCGCAAGTTCGACTGAGGGAGAGGGCCTTCGCGTCCCCGGTCGCTACCCATTCCTCGCCAGGGGCGTGATGGTTGGAAAAGCAAAACGGGGACAAGGGCATCGACGATTGTCATTCCGACGGCCCTGGTGAAGTTACACAGCCGTCTTTGTCGTTTGCAGACCACCTGCAAGTGCATGCAGCAGTTACCAGCCTAGATTGAATCCCGCTTTTCTCTGCAGGAGCGCTCTTAAGCCTGCGCCGGTCTCGTGCTCGTGTTGTGTTTGTCCATAGAGGGCAACGACTGGCGAGCGATGGGGCAGATGTTAGGCAAGCAGAGTCCTCCGGACGTGATCGAGCAGGCTCACAACCTTAAGACTGACCCTATTGTCCTGGACGTTCTCCGCGACAACATTGTGTAAGCAGCCAACCCCCCCCCCCCCCCCCCCCCCCCCCCCCCCCCCCCCCCC
>SZWC01040079.1:0-12265 GCA_023375785.1 Penium margaritaceum
TGTATGTGTATGTGTATGTGTATGTGTATGTGTATGTGTATGTGTATGTGTATGTGTATGTGTATGTGTATGTGTATGTGTATGTGTATGTGTATGTGTATGTGTATGTGTATGTGTACGTATACGTTGATATGATTATGTATTCATGTAATGCTGAACAGCTGGGCGGTCATTTTGACGCTTGGGTTATTTCGACCGTCCACTTTTTGTCGATTTAAAAGTGTCTGTTTATGGTTAATTGGTGGCGCTAGAACTGAGACGTTGTCTTTGAACTTTTTTTTAATTGGTCCTGGTTGCAAAAATGACATAACCCTTCGAAAGCTTATCGTTTGAGGGCCCTACAAGGTGAGGCTTTGTGGGCCGTGAAACAACGCATCAATTTTGATTCTAATTCTCGAGTTCCGGACTTTTAACTCTAGAACTATGATGTATTCTTCTTTCTTTGAGTAGGAGGGGAACGGTTTGAATTAGCGGGAGAGCAACTAGGACTACTTTGGATTCGTGCTTCAAGTTGTTGGACTTTGACAGACAGGATTCCTGTTTTTTCGAGCGTCCATCATGTGCAGGCATAGAGATTAGGCGTCTTGGCGGCAAGAGGCAGGCGTAGAGATTAGGCGTCTTGACCATAAATCACCATCCAGATTCCTTTATCTGTTCCAGTATCTTGAAACACATATTATACATGAATGTCTATATCCATGCATTTTGTTTGATTTTAGCTCTTTCCGCTGATAGGACGTTAGTGAGACTGCGGGAGCAAAGCCACGTAGGCCAAAAGCACCGCCAAATCATAAGGAATCGTTGGGTGGAACATGATTGGTCAACGTTTTCTGCCTTTACTTTTGGCTGATTCTACAAGGGTTGCGAACCCTTGCGGATGATTTCATCGCTCCGCATCTCGCCTCAAACACATAGAATCAAAATCAAAATCAGGCAAGTGTCACACCGCCTAATAGCAATTTGATTCGCATTCTGCCTTCCCTCTTTCAAATGATCAACAAGTCAGAGGTCTTCGTTGGGCATCTGCAATCACACCGGCATCTATAGCAACTCGCCTCGGCAAAACGACATCGATAAGAAGTTTCAGACTTTTTCTGACTCGAGACTGTCAGCATTGAACCATGTTTTTGAGTCGCACCCCACGATGAACGTGAAAAATCTGGGGCGCTGTCGACGAGTTGCTAGAGAGTTGCACCAACCTTGGAGGTGTAGCAACTTGTTGCAACCCTTCGTCGGTCACATAATTCTTATACAAAACGTTGTCGACCGAAGTGCCTCTGACTCGCATCGCTTGTCCTTATCTCGATTGTGATGTGATCAAAGTGAGCCACGTCATCGCTTGCACAAAGTCACTCCACTTTCACGAGTATAAAAAAAAATAACTTTTAAAACTTGCATGCTACTTGTGAGAGGATGGTGTCACACTACTGTTGAATGAAATTTGACGCGGAAAAGTGTACGCCATCAAGTCAAGAACAAAAAAGCACGGTCAACGTAGTTTGCAGTGAACAAGTTGATTGATCTTAGGAATCAGCTCACCACAACTTCTTGTGGTGGGTTTAGTTAGTTGCGTGTGACACCAGCCTCAATGCGTCGGTTCAGGGCCTACGTCAGGTCAGACCTTGGTGTAAATGGAGTAATGCTATAGTCATCACGGGTCGTCACATTTTTGTTAGGTAGCTTTTTTATGTAGGCGCTCGCCATACCCTCATGTCCAGATCATCGCCGTATATGGTGGCAACTGGTCAAGTCACCGCCTTTGACAAGTTAGCCCGTGTTCGATTGTGCTTCTTTTACAAGGGCAAACTTCTGCGAGGCGACGACCTGACCTGCCTCCATGAAATTCGGTGACGTTGAGGACAGGTACGCTTGGGAAACTCCTGTTAAAACAACGACTTCTGGTCGGCATAAAAATTCGACCACCTCAGCCAGGATTGCGTCTCAAGTAGGCCAGGAAGCATGATCACTGGGTATGAAGAGAGAGGCGCAAGTAGGATTACTTTGTCAATTTATTCATTGGATGAATTGATCTGACAATCCTGTTTTCCTCACTATCCTTATGAGAGGTGATGTGTTGCCCAAGGCTACTAGTGTTGGAGCCTATCTAATTCCTCATCGACCGCAGACTCAAACCTAGAAAAGACGTTCGAAGTTACAGGCCGACTTGAACGGTTGGACGACCGCTTTGACGCCCAAGCGCTTTTGGCCGTCCTTGTTTTCTAAAGTATCGATCTGTTTTTTCATCCTTTCACGGACGGTGCTCAAACTTGAACTCTAAAGGTGGTTCGATTGAAGGATATGTTTTTACTCGTGCTTTCTAAGATCAAACACTTGTGCTAACATATGTTGTAGTTTAATTCTTAGTTTAATGTTTCTGAAACACATGGTCCCTCGAAAGCTCGCTGTTGGGGCGGCGTACGAGGTGAATGTTTCCCGTCAAGTCAAAGTCTGGCGACGACGCGATTTACCGGCAGAGTGTTCCTGCGGTCATCGCTAACCGTCACATCTTTTATGAGGAAAAAAGTCAGTGTAGGCGCTTGCCATACCCTCATGTCTACATCATCCCGGAATATAGTGGCGACTGGTCAGGTCATCGCCTCGAACAAGTTTTCCCTTATCCATTTGACAAGGATAAATGGACAAGTTAACCCTCGTTGCGGCTTTGTCCTCATACGAGGTGTTGCGCTCCTTTTCACTTCAAAAATCCAAACCTACTTGGTTCCTGGCCTACCGGAGACGCAAACTTGGCTGCGGTGTTCAAATTTTTGTGCCGACCTGAACCACTGGACAAGTTGCTCTGACGCCCGCATGATCCAGACCGTCAAAGTTGGAGAAACCATCAAAATGTTTGTTATGGTGTTACTGGCTTTGCTAGCTTGCAATACTGACGATGGTTTGAGCTTGGGAATTTTTTTGTTTTGCATTATCATCGGGAATAACCCTACGTAAAATTCATGTGAAAAAATGTGAGAAAAACATTGGTTTTAGAATTCCTAAGCCAATCGCAAGGTCGCTATTAGAACAGCCCACACTGTCAGCCTTTTACGTCAGGTCGGATTAATCTATTGACGAGACGGGCCGGCGAATGAAACGGGCGGTCATCGCTAGCCGTCACATATTCCGGAAGTCGTTTTCTTAACAGGAGTTTCCGAAGTATACCTGTACTCGACGTCGTCGAATGTCGTTGAGGCTGGTCAGGTCGTCTCCTTGTAGAAGTTTGCCCATTTTAGGCCGCGGTCTCATGCTGTCACTGATGGGGTTAAAAGCTTTTAAATGAACAAATTTTTTCAGCGGACGGTGGAGATGCCCTTGTCCGTACGGCCGTGGTCTTCGATGGCTATAGCACAAAAGCTGAACCTTGCAACAACCCATCGATGCAGAAGACTTGTTCCTTAGAATCGTCCCGCCAAGCCATCAAGCCCCATCAAACCCCATCAGCAACTCGTCCTGATGATGAGCTTCTCCTCATGACAATTGTGGAGTGGTGTTTCCATCCCAGACATGGGCATAGATCGGCCTGGCGCTGCAAGTAATCTCCGTAGAAAGTTGTACGAAATCGAAGATCTCAACCGAACCCGCGTTTAATCCCTCTGTTTTGGATAAATTGACCATATAATCCTAGTTTCTACTCTGTCCTAATGGGAGGTGTCAGATCTAGGCAGATGATGAAGTTTTTGACCTACCTGAATCCTAGCCTATCGGATGCTCAACCTTGATAGCGGTGGTCGCAGAAGTAAGCCGGCCTAAACGGCTGAATCATTGTCTTTCCGCCCAGGCAATTCTGGCCGTCATTTATTCGAAAAAAAATTGCCCTGTTTGTTTGTGATATACAAACACGCTAACCTTCACACATCTACGACGGTTTGTACACAGGACCAATTCTATTCTTTGTTATTAGTTGGGTTCAGGAGGAATGAGTATGACTCAAACATCAACAGTAATGTTATGTTTTACCATACATACTGCCCTTTAAAAACTCGCCGTTTAGCCAACGTACTAGGTAGGTCTCTCACGTCAGGTCGGAGTTTGGCGCTTACAAGATTTGCCAGCGGAGTTTGCCTTGCGCTATTGCTGGCCGTCACATGTTTTTAACATTTTTTTGGACCAGTCGCTTGCCTTCTTCACCTGTCCTCATCGTCACAAATTGTCGTGGCGACTGGTCAGGTCATCTGTGATGCCCCTCTGATTTTAAGGCTTTTAAGTCCATCGGTGATGAGACCGCGGCCTTACAATTGCAGTTTGTGTTCCCAGCGGATGGACAGCTGCGGCCACACGTTGCCGCAGGCATGACCGCCTGGCACAGGTGCTGGACAGCGTTTGTGTCTCCGTCCGGCGAAGTACCCTCGCCCCCTCATACCTGACAGCGCACATCGGCCTGTGCCCACCGCAAGGGCTCTACCTGCCACTCGATCGCGGCGTGAGGGGAAGTGAGGAAAAATGCGGCGCGTAAAGCCTGTGTCGCATCGCGCACCTGAACCCGTGGCCAGCCAGCCAATGACGATTTGCGTGGGGGGGGGGGGGGGGGGGGGGGGGGGGAGGGGGCTGATCGACGATGGGCGATCCACCAATGAGATCACGAGCTCTGTCGTGAAATGGCTCATATAGCTCCCGCTTGTGGCATCGGTGTCACATGAGCAGTTTTCCTCCAGCCAAAACGTTTGCTCTAGACGACGAAAACGTTCCGCAGTGGGACACGCTCATTCCGATTGGGGCCAACCTCGACGACACTACCTCTCTCTTTTGGAAGCAAGGCCGCTTCCCCCCAATCGCCGTCATGGCGCGCTGCTATGCGTCTCTCCTCTTCATCGCCGTGTCGCTGACGCTGGTGGCCGCCGCGCTGGGTTGCGCGGTGCCGCCGTACGGCTGCAGCAAGGATTTCTGCCGCAGTCTGCGGAGCCCGCCCGCAGTGGCCAAGCCGCAATTCAACAAAGACCTAGCCGTCACGTGGGACACGCGTCTCGGGTTCTGGATGGGGCTGTACAACAAGCGCTACAGCAACCGGCAGAAGCAGGTGCTGCTGCACGAGAAGGGCGGCCCGTCCATCAACTACGAGAGCTTCAGCGAGATCGGCTACGTGCTCAAGTACTCCACCGCGACGTCGCTGCGCGCGTGCTGCGACGAGTGCCGCGTCACCACCGGCTGCTGGGTGTACCAGTATTTCGACTTCGAGTCGGCCTCGGGCCGCCCCAACCCCACGGGCTTCCGCAAGGGCGTGCGCTGCTACCTGCTCAAGGGCGGGCGCGACACGAGCGACGACTGGTCCGGCCACGGTACGCCAGAGAGCGGCAAGTACTCGGACCAGGTGATCAAGGGAGACGCGTACAGCCCCACGTACAACCCCAGCTGGGTGGGCGGCCTGTGCAACGGCAACGCGTCCGTCGTGGACGACCCGCACTTCACGGGCGCGCAGGGCACGCCCTTCGACTTCAACGGCGGCGGCGCGCTCGACAAGTCCTTCTGCCTNGGCAAGGGCTTCCTGGACGGCGCGCCGAAGGACTATGAGACCTCGGGCGTGCTCGCCACCGACTGCAAGTTCTCTGCCTTCCGCGTTTGAGAGCAGTCTGCGACGACGGAGACGGTGCCATCTGCGCCGTCCGCCCGAGATCATCGGCTTCTGTACAAGTATACGACTAATTCTTTTTTTGTTTTTTGTCTTAGGATGAAGTCTCAGGAGTCCATGGCAAGGGCAGTCTGTGATGGGCCATCGACGACGGGCCATCATCAATCATTTGTGAGTTGTAGTAGGGGTAGTAGGGGGTAGTAAGGGAAGAAGGGAAAGAAGGGGGAGAAGGGGTTGGCACTGCCTAGTAGGCAGGCCATCCTGTCCTGGACATGTGATGCTCGTTTTCCCTTGAATCATTTTTAGTGAAATACTTTTCTTCCTCTTCCCTTCCCTGTCCTGTTCCTTCTTGACCACCCATCCTGTCGACAGGAGACAGGAGAATGTGCGAGTCACTCTCATCCAGACTCCACCCTTTTGGGTGGAAGGAGAAAGCAAGGAAACAAGACAACAGGTTAGGACTCCTCGCATGCATGTTTGGCCCGACTACTCTTGACGCGGTTCGCTTTCCTACATTACTAATCAAGGGTAGCTATGGGAACCAAGGGTGGCCAAGGGTGTCTTGTGCGTGGGAAGGAAGGCGGTTCACTGAACTCCTTCACAGAAACAAGTGCCAAGAAAAAACCGGGCAGCACGGTCTCTATGGATTAACGACCCCGGTAACACTACATCTCATGCGTGCAATCTGAAGCGACAGCAACCACATCGTCCAGGAGCATACATGTGGCATACATGTCACCCTCTCTACATCTAGGTCACACTCCGGAGCTTATTGCGCACAAGTCAACCACATCATCCATGACACATGTCTGGCATTGACCTCAATCTGCCCACATTCCTGTGCGAGCAACATCATCTCTTGTACCTGGGCAAGAGGCGTAGAGTCCGCTGACACAGCGTCTGAGAGCTCCATGTGTGTTTTTCTCCCGCAACAATGCGGTTGCAGTCGAGTCACTTGCGTGTTCACGAGACCACAACCAACACATAGTCCCGATTGCCGATCCTTCTGGGGTCTTGCTGCTTGAATTGTCCGGCAACAACCACTCTCGCTGTTGTCTATCTGAAAGGTCTGGCTTGACTCCAGGGGTGGCGGCACGAGACACCCATGCATGTGTTGTGCTTTGTGCCGTTCCTGTACAGTTTACTGTGACCACTCGGCCGTGTCCATACTCGTGCAGATCCCTGAGGCAGGCGGCCCTGGTGACACCGGCGCGACGACAGGCGGCGGACTACCCGCTTGGAACTGACCGACCACTGTTCGAGAGCCCCAGATGTCACCGGGACTCCTTGCTGTGCCTTCTACGTCTTGCAGGCGCCTTTCGGCGGACTGGCCATGAGACCCATTTGCATGTTTTTGCATTGTATACTCGCTGTCAGTCGATGGATGCATGCATGTGACCAGTCGCTGCATCCGTCTTTTGATTCTGCACGTCTAGGTTCAGACGGCGTAGGATTCTGACATGTGTGCGCAGAGTTACGGCCAAAACAGTGGTTTTGGGCCGGTTTTAGGACAGCTCTTGGACTGCCGCGTGCGACACCCGCCGTGCGCCGCGGCAGGTATTTATGCCCTGGACCTGTCAGTTGTCATTTCTCTCTGCATATGCTATATTGAAGCATTCNGTGTACGACCTGTGACTGTCGTCACCGTCTGACCAGGCACTGACGCCCGGTCAGCGGCTGTGTTGCTAGGAAGCTTCTACGCACTTTCTCATGGTATCAGAGCAGTGAGACAGTTCTCACTCAGCTGCGCAGCAGAGACGCAGTAGAGCAGCAGCAATGAGAGTCACCGTTGCAGCAGAGTTCTCTGGGATCTGTTGGAGACGACCGGTCGCCGTCAACGTATCCCACCCACCACGTGAGATCGCAGCTACAGAGGCAGCAGCAGCAGCGTCCACCGCCACGCAGAGGTGTGTGGCGGCCGCGGTGCGTGCAGCCGCCCTCCCACAGCCGCAGCAGCAGCAGAGGCGGCGGCGGCAGCAGCGCAGCATCAGCGCAGCAGCAACGGCCGCAGCAGCAGCGTGGCAGCAGCGACGGCAGCAGCAGCGCAACAGCAGCGCCGGCAGCAGCAGCGCAGCAGCGGCAGTGGCACAGCAGCAGCAGCGGCAGTCGCGGCGGTGGCAGCAGCGCAGCAGTGGCAGCAGCAGCAGCGCGCAGCGGCGGCAGCCAGCAGCAGCGCGCGGCGGCGACAGCCAGCAGCAGCTGCAGCGCGCAGCAGCAGCCGCCGCGCGCAGCAGCAGCCGCCGTGCGCAGCAGCAGCAGCAGCAGCGCAGCCGCTGCTGCCACCGCTGCACACGCAGCTGCTGTTGCAGCTAACAGCACAGCTGCAGCAGCAGCTGAGCGAAAGCTGCTGCGCAGCTTCCGCGGAGCTGCCGCGCGCCACCGCGAAGCGGCAGAACCGTGACAGGAAAAAAAAAGGAGAGGGGATGATCTGACGTCAGCATTGATTGCTGACGTCATCAGGTCGTGCTGACCTCAGCAACCACTTGCTGACGTCAGCATTACACTTAGCCAAATTTTCACCCGGAAAGTCAAAAGTTGCCAGCATTTCAAATTCCCGAGAAACGCACACGGTTTTGAAATCCGGCAAACTTGACCTGTCATCCCATAGTGAGCTGCGACATGAGTTCGCCCGACGACAAGGACAAGGGACCAGGCGATCCCTCCTCCTCTTCTTCAGGGGTATTGAGCCCTCGCTCGCAGGCCATTGAGGACCTGCGCAGCCAGTAGGAGGAGATGCGTCGTCTGCAGCGAGAGCAGACTGACGCGATCCGCACGCTGACTGAGCTTCTGCGCGCTCAGTCCACGGCTCCTTCGCGGATTTCTGAGGGAGCTGCCGGCGTTGCGGCCTCCACCCAGCACTCGGCTCAGGTGCCCTTGACAGGTGCCCCGCCTGCTTCACCTCCTGGTGTGGTTTCCCCACCACCTGTGGACCTCCTTGATGACGAGCCATTCATGCCAGGCTTCGAGGATGACTCCCAAGAGCGGGAGATTCGTCTTCTACAGGAGCGCCTCCGTCAGCTGCAGACGGGTATCCGACCTCCACCCGTGTCCCCGATATGACCGTCACCTGACTTCCCCGGTGATCACCCCCTTCCAGGAGTCTTCTCCGTCTCTCGCCCTCCTCAGCCTGCGGTTGCTCTCCTCACGGAGCGGCAGCCAAAGGACTTTCAGGCACCACCTCTACGGTACATCAGCGAGATCCTGTTTCAGGTGTGGGCCACTTCCGAGGGAGTGTGGCCTTACTACCACAGCCCATACCAGTCTACAGATCCAGCACAGGTGCTGACAGCAGCCCTGGCCATGCGAGGACTTCTCTACGCCATGCCACGCGAGACTGTCGTTGACTTCCGCCCCTTCCTCAGCGAGGCTGGCACAAGCACCGGAGGTGATCCTCGTGGAGGCTGAGATCTGGCGTTGTCCCTACTGGCCACAGAGACGCACGCCACGCGTGCGTCACACATTCGTGCTTTCCACTCGCTCCGTCAGGGACCAGCGGAGCCTGCGGCAGATTACTGGCGACGAGCCATGCGTATCTACACACGTCTGGGGACCTCAGGGGGCACACAGCTATGGGCGCTTCGGACGATCATGCTCGGAGTTTGCCTGGAGTACACCGACATATTCACACGGTACAGCGACGCTGCTCTCGAGCCTTTCTCAGCCACCCTGCAGCTGCTCCCTTGGGCCCATCAGCTTTTCCTCCAGGTGACGTCGGCCCGCGAGGCAGCAGTAGCACATCAGGAGACTTCCCTCGCTGCAGCAGTCCTCGCCTCACCACCATCTTCCCTCCTGCAGTCACCCTCATCTACCTCCATCACGACCTCATCTTCCTCCTCCTCTTCGACCCCGTCTACACCCACGCAGACGTAGGGCATTGCAACAACTGCTTAGGGGAAGAAGAAGAATAGGAAGCGCGGATCGGGTCAGCAGCAGTTGTCATCCAGTGGTAGCAGTGGCCGTTCCGTGCACTGCTACAACTGTGGAGGTGCCCATCGCTACACCGAGTGCCAGTAGCCGCTTGACTGGGAGCGCATCACTCGCGGACTTCAGGCTGCCCATGCTTCTTGCACCGCGTCCGGCACGTCGACCGCACACTCCTCTGGACGCGCGGCGACCACGACTGCAGCTGTTCCTGCATCCTCACCAGCGAGCAGCAGTGATCCAGACCCACGTGACCGCACCATCGCCGAGCTTCGTCATCTTCTGGCACTTCGCTTTCAGGGAGGTGCGAGTGTGTTGTCATCGTCGAGTGGGTCACTGACTGCTTGTTCGTCCGTCCTCGTGACTCGTGATGACACGTGTGGGGGAGCACAGTCCGCATGTGATGATGATGGGCCTGACTGCACTGACTGGATTCATGAGTCTCACCTTCGTGATGTACGTCGTTCCTTCCCACTGACGGCTCAGCGTCCCTCTGATGCCGAGTGTTCCATTGCTCGTTGTACAGTGACGTCCACCAGTCGTGACTCCGGTGGCACTTGGATCATCGATTCCAGTGCCACCCACCACATGACGTGTCGTCGTAGTGACTTTGTGGTACTTGGTCCTGTCACGACTGTCCGTTCTGTTCGTACAGGCTCTGGTCAGTCCTTACCGGTTCACGGTGTTGGGGTAGTATGCTTTGATGGTCCGTCTGGCCCCCTGTATCTCTCTGACGTGCTGTTTGTGCCTGATCTTGAGCTCAGTCTGCTGTCTGTGCGTGCCTGCACTCTGATGGGTCTCTCCGTTGAGCATACCGCTGATTCAGCGACTGTGACTGCTCTTGACACCCGTAGCATTGTCCTGATTGCTTCAATCGTAGATGATTTGTACCGCATTGCTCGGCCCTCCTCCCCTTGCTCTCCCTCCTCCTCTGGTTGCATTTTTGTCACTGGTGTTCTATCCCCGGAACACCAGCGGTTGCTTCACCGACGTCTGTGTCATGTGGGCTCCGACACTGTGTCGAAGCTCATCCGGACACAACCCGCTCTTGATCTTGACATGGCTTCTTTCGAGAAGCCACCCAAGACTGACTGTCTTTTTTGCGCTCACGGAAAGATGCACCGGTGCACTTACCCTGATTCGCGTTCCCGAGCGCTGAGGCCCCTCGAGTTGGTCCACTCAGACCTGCTCGGTCCTCTCCCGGTCGAGTCGCTGTCCGAGAGGGGCCGGTATGTTCTGACACTGACTGATGACTTCACCCGGATGCGGTGGGTCTACAGTCTGCGTCAGAAGAGCGACGCCGCTCTTGCGATTCGGCTCTGGCTCGTGATGGCTGAGCGTAAGTCTCGCCACACGCTACATACCTTTCGCTCGGATCGCGGCGGCGAGTTTCTCGGCGAGATGGACTCCTTCTTTGCTGAGCACGGCATTTTTCACCAGGTCTCCGCTCCTGCTACCCCACAACAGAACGGTGTATCTGAGCGCTGGAACCGCACCATGGAGGATGCGGTCTGCGCCATGCGGTCTGAGTGCGGTCTCTCGGAGTCCTTCGCATTCGAGGGCTTCGCCTACATGACTTGGGTCTGGAACCGCCTCCCGCATGGTCTGCTTCCGAATCATGTTACACCGTACGAGCTCTGGTTTGGCCACCGTGCTGATCTTCGTCTCCCACGCGTCTGGGGATCTCTGGCCTCCGTATGGTACACCGAGGACCAGCAGGGGTCCAAGGTCTCCCCTCGGGGTCGCTTGTATGCCTTCATCGGCATCTCCCCGCGGTCGAAGGCCTGGCGCTTTTGGGACCCCACTCGCCGTCGTGTCATTGAGTTCCATGACGCGCTGTTTTTTGAGTCACTCACCTACCGTGATCTGACTTCGATCACAGCCCTCTCTGCGGCTCATGTCCCTTCCTGTGAGGGTCCTCGGCGGATGGGGGAGACCTCTCCGCCAGCGACCATTTCTCGTCAGGCTGATGTGTTCGCTCGATTCCCCTCTCGGTCTCCAGCACCTGATGATCCGGCTATCATTGCCGTTGGTCCAGAGATCCTGCCTGTTCAGCCTGTTTCACACCCCACAGGTACCGCTGCTCTCACGCCTCCTCCTGCATCACCACCTGTGTCCACTGGCACCCCTGCTCCGGTGTCTGCCCCAACCCAGCCCACTCCTGTCCCTACGTCGGCTGACACTCCTGCCTTAGTGTCCGGGCCAGCTTTGCCCGCTGTCACCCCCAGCTCAGTGTCCCCCACACACGCATCTCCTCGCACGACATCTCCGACAACCTCGTCTCAGCCCTCACCAACTGTGGTCGTACCTGTTCCTGTGGTCGTACCTGTTCCTGAGCCTGAGGTGCGCCCCTCGACCTCCGGTTACTCCCGTGAGCCCGGTGGTCACCTTCGACCACTGGATTCTGGAGCTCAGCGAGCATCGGGTTCTGGACCTAGACGTTCCTCTCGCAGCATCGCGAGCGGCGATCCAGGCACAAAGGCCTTAGGCCTGAGTGTCCGCACTGAGCTTTCAAAGGTACACCCAGCGTGCCCCATAGGGCACGACCTGGTCACTCGCGAGTTCCATATCGCCTGTGACGCAGCAGCTGATCTCGTGGCCGTCAGGCCTGACACTGAGGCATGTGCACTTGCCACGCAGAGTTCCCCCTCTATGGTGCCTGACCCGGGCACATTGAGGGAGGCTTTCTCATCGCAGGATGCTGATGCCTGGCGAGCTGCTTGCGAGGATGAGCTTCGCGCTATCCGAGAGCACGGAGTCTACGAGCTGGTCGACCTTCCCCTT
>SZWC01040080.1:0-12264 GCA_023375785.1 Penium margaritaceum
CTTCTCTCTCTCTCTCTCTCTCTCTCTCTCTCTCTCTCTCTCTCTCTCTCTCTCTCTCTCTCTCTCTCTCTCTCTCTTTCTCTCTATCTTTCTCTCTCTATCTCACTCTCTCTCTCATCCTTTTGTGCATGAGGCCTGCCCATAACGCCCATCAACAACAACATCATCATCATCATCATCATCATCATCATCATCATCATCAACTCTTTCGCTATCATCAGCTTCTCTGTATGGTAATAGGGATCCACCCGTTTCACTACCCATCCCATGGTAACCTGTGTCCAAGTCATTAAACATTTGTTCATACATGCACACTCGACACACTCAACACATTTTCAACCTCTCACTCACACTCCCATTCTCTGGTTGACAAGGCAAACCTCCTTAGGGGATGAGAACTCAGACATCGGACACTTCCCTTGTCTCTACTCATTGAAGCTAACCAGAAGCACAAGCCGTCACTCCTCCATTCGAACCTCTTGAGACTTGGCGGAACCTCTACCCTTCCACCTGGACACAAATGATCAACCACGACAGAGCTCCCTCTATGTGTGGTGTTGTGGCAACTTCTTCCAGGTTTCCACTGCCCTCTGCCTCTTCCCTGCAACCATGGCCAATCCCTTAGGAGGCTGTCCCGTCCTTGATGAAGATTGCCACAGTGATTGCAGCTGGTCACAAAAGGTCTGACCATCACCATCAACACTATTCACATCAATGAATTTCGGATATCGGACTTCCTCCTTGGCATGTACGAGGACCAGAAAAGTCCGTGTCAGCCTCCATACCTCTATTCTACCACTTTCCTACTTGTCTTTCGACATATCTACAAACTCATCCACTGCTCATGTCATCACCTAATTGAGGAGGCAAAGTGTACTCCAGACCCTTGGTTCATTATTGAAAAAGAAGGATGGAAGCGACGTTGGATCACACTCACCTGCCATGATAATCCCTACTGTCTTCTTCCACCACATGTAGACGGAAAATTCTCTGGTTTGATGAGGTTTTCATGGAAGAAGAAGAGGAGGAGGAACCAGTCAAGGAGCATCCTAAGGCTCCTTCAGCATTAGGCATAGTACCCCGTCTAAATAAGGCTGTCGAAGATCATTACAATAAAGAAAGAAATATCAAGGAGTGGAAAATTAAGGTGTACAAGTACCTCCATAGGAAATCCATCTGTGGGTTTTCCATCACAGATGCACTCCTTGGACTTTCCAAGTTCTTGGCAAGCGTTGTTCTAATTCTTTTCTAGTAGAAAAACAAGAACAGCTATACCAAGGAGTAAGACATTGGCTCTACCCTTACATGAGGCAAGTCCTATGTCCTCTGGTTGAGGCTCATTGCTATGATCTTGGAGCAATGTGTATGGGTCTCCTTGAGCACAACAAGGAGAACTTCCTAACAACTGGGAGGAATACTGTTGTTATCTCTTGTGAAACTCAAGGGGCTTGTTGGAAAACAGGACTCAAAGAAGATTTTTTCCCTTGTCAATAACGGTTCTTGTCCATGACCAAACCACCTTGATATCGGTTCATCGGTGTTTTGACCGTTGATGACCATTGGTCAAGGTATTCCCTAATAACGTGACAAGTGTCACCGGAATCCGGCTAGCAAAAACCAGTCGTTGCTCTTAGTGTCTTTTGGTGTTCCATTGTACATACGGAGGACGTTTACTCCCTATGAGTTTAACCTTGAAGAGTTGTATTCATCCAGCTTGCCTTTAAAACTATGGCATCACCGTTGTGTCTCTGCTCTGCTCGCCTCTCACTGACTCCTCCTTTGCCATCCAATCTTGATCTCTTGCTCTCACACATCTTCACTCCGTCACTCTTGCTCCTCGACTTAGCTCCTCTCATCATATGTGGCTCAACTCATCACATCCATGCATTCCTCTTGACACCATCATTATCTTATTGTCCTCTTGTTCACGTTTTCCGCCTGCCAACTTACCTCAGCTCACACGCGTCCTAAGCTGCATTTTTGTCTAATTCTATTATTTCTCTCATGGCTCCTTGCCTTCATCACCATTTTGTGCTTCCTCTTTCTTCATTACTTTTGATTGCTTTTTCCATCACTCGCTTTCTCCTTTAGTTGTTTTGACACAAGCTGTACTTCCTTTTTGAAATCGTATGGTGACCTGGTTGGAGTTCAAAAGTGACCAGCAAGGGTTGACTGCTGGGTAGTCAACCCTCGCTGGTCTTTGTTCAAACCAACAAGGCTTGAGTAAAAGGGTTTATCCACATTCTCAAAACTACATGGAAGCCACTTTTCTAGTCTTTGACAATGACAAGAAGAACAAGTTATGTTTTATGAGTTTTGGGGTGGTTTATGATCTATTAGGGCCAACTCGGTGAGGAATCCATGACCCCTCAATAATAGGGAATCATTTTGTTATAGTACTCTCCTTACACTCAAGTTTGATTTACTCACTTTGAGAATGTGTTCCACAAAAGGGGTTGACTGCAACTGGATCTTAAGTATGGAGAAAGATAAGCAAAGATCTTCTTTGGTTTCCACAATGTTTCTTTCTTATTCCACGGAGTATCATCGGCGTTTGACCTCAGCCACAAGGTATTTTCAAACACAAGCATGTAGGAGAGGAGTATGAACACGACCCGTCGATCGTCATTGACATTGGTTTGTAGAGGACAAAAAAAGAGAAGGACGTTGACCACTTCTGTGCTGGTCATCGACATAAAACATGTGATTTGATGGTTAAGAACTAGGGTAATAAACAACAATCGACGCGAACCGTCAATGTACAATCAAAGGCCACAGTTAATCACACTGTGTGACATGAGGTGTAGGTTTTCCATATGTGCAAGGCCCATGGACAACTAGGTTGCCATGGATGCCTCCCATAAGGACACGTTAATGCGAGGACTAGAAGAAGGTAGATTTTCATTCAGAATCTTAGGAAAATAGGGAAATTTTTGCGATGTTCATGAAAAATGCTATATCTAAGTACATCAGGGGAGGAGGCGCTACCCCCCCAACCCCGTTACTTGGCCAAAGAACTGTGTGTACATAGCCCCCATCCTGTCCTCCAAAGATAAAGAAACATGACTTGTATTGGCCTTTCCATTGAAATGCCGATACAAGTGAACATTGAATTGTACAAAAGACCATCGGAGCCAAACAAGATAGAAGATCCTTCCCTGTAGGTCTATGTTGACTAAGTTTTTAACAAGATTGCTTTCTCTCTGTCGACAAGCGACTGCCGATCCATTATGGGACAAATTAACACCTCATTGGTCCATTATCTTTCATGATGGCTTTTTGTTAGTTGATTCTCAATTTCAATAATTCATGAGTTGTCAATGCACATCTGCATGACATGGATTGGATTAATGGTTTGAACAACTCATTTGCTATTTTTTTTCTAGTCGACACAACCCGTCTCTTTGGCAGGTGGCTTCCGCCATTGCCATGAATGGTTTGTAGAAGGCATGTTAGAGCATAGCGTTTTAAGAATTGGCTTCACAAAGCTACGACATCGTGATGCAAGGACAACAGGTTGGCGTGATCGTGCATCAAAAGTGGATCCAAATGTGGCCCTTCATATAGTTATATTCATTACCCTATCTATGTACCTTTGTATGGAGAAATACAGTGACAATGCAGATAGTTTTTTTTTCACGCCATGTGTCACATCTGCAACACCATGAACACATGTGCCAAGTGTTTGCCGTTGGGCCCAATTTCTTACCTTGTCCCATGTAAGAACCTCCACCGACGGATCCATCAACACGAGAGCTCGTGTTCGGGCGGTGACCGACCAAAGGGCCCGTGAGCTGCCAGAGCAACTCGAGATAGCCGGGCTCATTAAGGCATGGTTATCGTGCATGACTGGCCACAAGCATAATTAGTGAGAAGCCATTTTCTACTACTGAAAATACTATATTGCACCTAATGAGAGAACCGCTGGAGCATCCTTTGGACCCTCTTCATCAAGGGAACATTTTCTATTTCAATCTGTTTTTATTATCTTCAAACAATAAGTTTGATGAGGTTCGCATCATTTGTAACGAGGTGCCCTCTTTTTTCTGGCATATTCGGGGCCTCACCCACGATTTGGGGACACTCAGGGCATTTTCCGTTTTTCGGAAATATGCCAGGAGGTCTGGCTCGACCCCGACGGCTCGCAACAGCGAGGAGGAGGAGGAGCGAGCGAGCGAACGCGTGAGCGAGCGCCGGCGTGGGGGTCACGCCGGCGCTAGGGGGCTGTTTCGTACGCAAACCCCACTCGGCGTTCCGTAACCGCCACACGAGGGTGGCTTTTGCCCCCTCGGCGAATAGCGTAACGGATACGCTATCCGTCGAGGGGAGTGCGCCGACGGGAGCTCCCGGCAACAGCCGCGGTCAACGGCGACAGTAGAACGGTGGCTGCGACCGTGCGACGGTCGCAGCACTCCCGGTGGCGTGCGCAACACGGTGACCACATCCACCGCCGGGAGGCATACGGGAGCAACAAGGCGGCTCACCGAAATTCAAGATCAACAATCGATCTCGACGATCGACGGCCGGGGACTTCTCGCACTAGGCATTAGGTACAAGTAGAGCACCAGGTTCAGGTGCAAGCAGAGCACCGGGTTTAGGTGCAAGTAGCTTGTTGTAGCAAGCTAGGAAAGCAGTAGGGTGAGGCCTGGCCTAGCCAGCCGGACAGTATAAATACCTTGTACTCAGTTCAATCTGATTAGCCTGTATTTTCCAGCTCTGGCTTCCAGAAATCTCCAAGTCTATCTTTCCGCTGCGACTGTGCTCTCCACACACCAAGGCTAAATCTCCAGAGAGCACCCACTCTCACATCTGGTATCAGAGCCAGAGCCACACGTTTGGCGGAAGCGCTGCCGGAGCTCGCGAAACTTCAAGGAGCGAAGGCACAGACTACGCCGGACAACGTCGAGCCTGATAGAGAGGGAGATTGCTGGACCAGACTTCAAAGCCAACGCACGAGCCAACCTCTGGAAACTTTTCTACATTTCCAAAGCGTCCACACGGCCTACCGTGCGTGCGCGGGAGACGACGGGTGACTCCCACACACTTCGAAGACGTCGGATTTTTGTCCCGGACTGCCGAATTGCTACCGGAAAAATTTTCGATTGCTGCCGAAACGCTGCCAAATTTTTTCGAAGGATCTCCAGTGGCTAAAATCTATCTACAGCCATGGAGCAAGCCCTACAGTAGATTGTAGAGCAGCTGGGAGCCCTCAAGCTGGAGAATGAGCGGCTCAATCGGCAGATGGCTGACCTACGGGACAGGACTGGCGCTGGACAGGTTGGGGCTGCCCGGTCAAGGAGTCCGCCAAGACCAAATCCAAAGGCTCCGGAAGCGTTCAATCCCTCTATCAAGGGAGCGAGCGTTCGGACATGGTTGTTTGCAATGAACAGCTACTTTCGGGCTCCGGGTCACCCTCCAGAGTACGATGCTGTGCGTGTGTCATTCGCGGTGACACTGCTACACGAAGCAGCATTGGAGTGGTGGAGGGAGCTGAATATGCTGGCCACTCGAGGTGGAGGTGGGAACGCAACTGTGCAACATGCCGTGTTGCGGCAGCCAGGCGCGGGGTAAGCTCAAGCGCGCGTGCCGACGACATGGGAGCAGTTCGAGCAAGCCATCAGAGATCGATTTGATCTCGTGAACGCCTCCATGGTCGCGCGCAACAAGCTGAAGCGGCTGAAGCAGATCGGCTCGGTGCAGGAGTACACACGCCGTTTCTTGGCGTTGTGCTCGGAGATCGACGACATGAGCGAGCCGGAGATGGCAGACAAGTACCATGACGGTTTGAAGGCAGAAATTCAGAGCACGCTGGCACTAAGTGGAATCACGGAGTTCTTGGCGATGGTAGCCACTGCTGAGCGCGTTGACGCGCTACGCTACCATCAAGGGGGTTTCCGTGAGAAGCAAGAGAATTTTCAGCGTTGATCACAGCACCAACAAGCTGACCCCATGGAGATCAACGTAGTGCAAGGAGGCCGGCAGCAGAGCAAATCGCGTGGTGGGAACTTCTGGATTTGCGGGAAGCTTGGGAACCACAAGAAGGACTACAAGAAGGAGGAGGGAAACGGCAACCACCAGTGAGTGGCGGGCGGCCATCTGCTGGGAAAGCTTCGTCCGCATCAGCAAACACCAGCCCCGAAAGTCCTTCGACAACTAGGGAGTTGCCAAGTGTATTGTTGCGGAGCAAAGGAAGCAGGAGCGTTCCGGGGATCCTCCTGAAAGCCGAAATTTTGTCGGCTGGTTCTGCGGACGGCGAGGGGCGCCAGACTCGCCGGCAGATTAAAGCGTTACTAGATTGCGACGCGTCGCACTCATTCTTCAACGACGAGCTTGCAAAGAGATTGGGGCTTGCACAACTACCCGGGAAGCCAACTACGGCCAAGTTGGTGCAAGGAGAGCTGGAGTGCGGATTACCTCTGAAGCCTCTAAAGATCCGTTTGGGCAAGCTGTCGTGCGATGTGAACTTTCGCACGTGCCTGATGGATACCTACGACGCCATTTTGGGGCGTGACTGGCTGCACCGGTGGAATCCTGCTGTGGATTGGGTGCGCAGCCAGGTGAAAGTGAAGAAATGTGGAGAGCAAATTGTTTTGCCGTTGTGGGCAGAGGAGAAGGACTCCAAGGCAGGCAAGGTGCCGCAGTTGAGTTACGTGCAGCTGAAGCGCTATTAGCAGAAGGGGGATCAAGTGTACCTTGTGTGGATGCGGCAAACGGTAGCAGCTGTAGAGGTGGAAGTGTTGGCAGCGGAGGCAAAGCAACCGGAGGGAGAGCAGCAGAAAGCACCTATAGCAGAGCTGTCGAAAGGCGTCAAGGGAGTGTTAGACAGCTACAGTGACGTGTTTCCTGCTGAGCTGCCAAAAGGTTTGCCACCGAAGTGGGACATCGACCACAAAATGGATTTGGTTCCGGGAGCAACTCCAACGGTACGAGCTGCTTATCGTATGAGCGATAATGAGCTGGGTGAGCTGAAAAAGCAGTTGGAGGAGCTGACGAAGCAGGGGTTCATCAGACCATCGGTGTCACCCTACGCTACACCGGTCCTCTTTGTGAAGAAAAAGACATGGGAGCTGCGGATGTGCGTGGACTATCGTGCACTGAACAACGTAACGATCAAGAACTGGTACCCACTGCCAAGGGTCGAGGAGCTGTTTGACCAGCTGAGGGGAGCGCAGTTCTTCAGCAAGATTGAATTGCGCTCGGGGTACCATCAGATTCGGATTGCGGAGCAGGATGTGGAGAAGACGGCATTTCCGACGCGGTACGGTCATTTCGAGTACCTCGTGATGCCGTTCGGATTGACCAACGCTCCTGCAACGTTCATGAGCCTCATGAACAGGATCTTCCACCCTCACCTGGACCAGTTCGTGGTGGTGTTCCTTGACGACATCCTAATCTACTCCCGAACTTTGAAAGAGCATCAGCAACATCTACGGTAGGTGTTGGAAATTCTTCGGAGAGAGAAGTTGTTTGCAAAGCTCTCCAAGTGTGAGTTCGAGAAAAGGGAGGTGGAGTTCCTTGGGCACATCGTCAGCGGCAAGGGTCTCCGCATGGACCCAAAGAAAGTGGAAGCAGTGAAGTAGTGGCCGACACCAAAGTGCGTGCGTGACATCCAAGTGTTCTTGGGGTTTGTCAACTACTACCGGAAATTCATCCGGGGGTACGCAGAAAAGGGTGCGCCGCTGACTCAGCTGCTGAGGAAGGATCACCAGTGGGAATGGGGCGATCAGGAGCTGGAGAGCTTCGAGGAGCTCAAGACTTCCATGTGTGACGCTCCGGTCCTGGTGCATCCAGATTCATCCAAGGAGTATGTCATGGAGACGGATGCAAGCGACTATGCCATTCGGGCAGTGCTGATGCAGGATCACTGGAAAGGGCCACAGCCGATTGCGTACGTGTCTCGCAAATTGCAAGGTGCGGAGCTGAAATACGCAATCCATAAAAAGGAGATGCTGGCGGTGATCCATGCGTTCAAGCACTGGAGGTGCTACCTCGAATCGCGGCGCTGCGTGGTCTTCACGGACCATTACGCCCTGAAGTACCTGAAGATGCAGCCGAACCTTAGTCGCCGACAAACTCGCTGGATGGAGTTCTTGGAAGGGAGTTTTGACTATGGGATCCAGTACACGCCTGGGAAGGTGAACTCGGCAGATCCTCTGTCGCGGAGGCCGGACTTGAGCCTCAATGCCATCTCAGTGCTGATGGGATCTACGGTCATGCATAGCCTATTTAAGCACGGTTATGGCATGGACACTGAGTTCATGGATGGTGCGCTGAAAGACGCCACGTGGGATGGAGTGTATTGGCGAAAGGGTCAAGAGCGGAGGATTGTTGTGCCAGACTATGCGCCATTGAAGCAGTTGTTGCTGGAGGAGGCGCATGACACCCACTACTCGGGTCATTTCGGCTTCGACAAGGCGCTGAAAGCCTTAACACGCCAATACCGGTGGTCGTCAATGGCGACTGATTACAAGAGGTTTGTGAGCAGGTGCGATGTGTGCCAATGCATCAAGGCACGGAGGACCAAGCCACCAGGGGAGCTGTAACCGTTGCCTATACCAGAAAGGCCGTGGACAGACATCTCGCTCGACTTCATTGGCGGGTTGCCTGTGACGCAGCAAGGCAACAACACGGTGTTGGTGGTGGTGGATCGGTTCTCCAAGATGGCACACTTCATCGCATGTCCTGAGAGCATCACAGCTGTCGGGACAGCTCAACTCCTCCTAAGTCATGTCATCAAGGTGCATGGAGTGCCGTAGTCGGTGGTCTCAGATCGCGATCTACGCTTCACTTCGCGATTCTGGAGAGATCTCATGGAGAAACTAGGCACGCGGGTGCAACTGACCACGGCATACCACCCACAGAGCGATGGGCAGACAGAGCGCACAAACCAGACATTGGAGAAGCTGCTGCGGAGCATGGTCCCACCGGATGGAGACGGTTGGGAGGAGAAGCTCGGAGTGGCAGAGTTCGCCTACAACTCAGTTGTGTCAGCATCCAGAGGGAAGTCACCGTTTGAGGTGGTCTACGGCCACCAGCCACTGGGCCCAGCCGCCCTTGCTACGACAACATATCTTCGAGCTGTGCAGCAGATTGCTGAAGGGTTTACCACCACTTGGGACGTGGTGCGGCAACGGCTGTTGAAGGCACAGAAGCAGTAGAAGCAGCAGGCTGATAAGCATCGCTTTGCGGAGGAGTTCCAAGTGGGAGATCAAGTGATGCTGAACTCTGCTAACCTGCAGCTCATGGGAGTTGGGAGTCCAAAACTCAAGCCGCGATGGGTGGGTCCATTCCGCATTCTAGAGAAGCGGTCGGCCGTTTCATACAAGCTGGAGCTGCCAGCTCACTACACCATTCATCCGGTGTTCCACATCTCCGTGCTTCGTGCCTATCGCGACCCCAACACCTTCTTTCAGGGTCACGGGACAGCTCCACCTACTACTGTCCGGGTCGAAGGAAGTGAGGAGTTTGAGGTGGAGAAGATCCTTGCGGACCGCCAGAGGGGACGACGGCGTGAGTTTCTGGTACATTGGAAGGGGTACCCGGCTGAGCATAACTCATGGGAACCAGAGGCCAAATTCCATGTCGGGGGTACCAACACTGTTCTCCAGGAGTATCTCAGGCGCGACGGGACGTCGCGCCTCCGACGGGGGGGGTGAATGTAACGAGGTGCCCTATTTTCTCTGGCATATTCGGGGCCTCACCCACGATTTGGGGACACTCAGGGCATTTTCCGTTTTTCGGAAACATGCCAAGAGGTCTGGCCCGACCCCGACGGCCCGCAACAGCGAGGAGGAGGAGGAGCGAGCGAGCGAGCGCGTGAGCGAGCGCCGGCGTGGGGGTCACGCCGGCGCTAGGGGGCTGTTTCGCGCGAACCCCCATGCGGCATTCCAAACACGCCACGCGGGGGTGGCTTCCCCCCTCTCAACGGGTAGCGTAACGGCGACGCTACTCGCCAAGGGGTCATTTCGACGGACGGCTCCTGGCAACAGCCGCTGTGAACGGCTGCAGCAAAAACGGTGGCTGCGATCGCGCGACGGTCGCAGCACTTCCGGTGGCGCGCGCAACACGACGATCGCACCCACCGCCGTGAGACATACGCGACCAACGGGGCGGCTCGCCGAGAGACAGAAGGACCGTCGATCTGGACGATTGACGGCCGGGGACTTCTCGCACTAGGCATGAGGTGCAAGTAGAGCACCAGGTTCAGGTGCAAGCAGAGCACCGGGTTTAGGTGCAAGTAGCTTGTTGTAGCAAGCTAGGAAAGCAGGAGGCTGAGGCCTGGGCTAGCCAGCCGGACAGTATAGATACCCTGTACTCAGTTCAATGTAATTAACCTGTATTTTCTAGCTATGGCTTCTAGAAATCTCCAAGTCTATCTTTCCGCTGCGACTGTGCTCTCCACACACCAAGGCTAAATCTCCAGAGAGCACCCACTCTCACATCATTGTTCGCTACCCAACGACGGTCATGGGGGAATGTTGCCCGACGATGTTGCTTGGTCAAGCCTGTCACTGACAATAGAATTAATTGGGGGGGGGCTAAGGGAGGAAAAATTTATTTTGGTTTAGTTTTGAAATGAGCACTCATGTTCGTCCGATCGCGAAATGAGCAGAATAATTTGTTCGTTTGCGGGATGAGCAGACAGTTTTGTCCTCGCGTCAACGTAAGTAGAAACAATTTGTTCAATCGTGGACGAGCAGTCGATAATGTCCCCATAAAAAATTTCTCTCGAAAATGAGCAGACAAAATTGTCCTTGTCACGTTCGCAATGCCATGTCAGTCGCGCCAGTTTACAAAAGATAGTGGTCCGCCGGTTATCAGGTTTCGTTTCTCTCTCGGTAAAAAAATGGTTGAATCTATATGAAGTACATGAAACTTAACGTGCTTGTGCGGAAAAAATATGGGAAGGGGCGGCGGATGGTAAGGCGGAGGGGGAGGGGGTGGTTGGTCGCGGGGGATGGGGAGGTGGTGGGTGAACGAGAGGTGGACTTGGGACTGTTTGTGTACGCACACACGCAAAGTCTCACGTCCTTCATGTAACTGCGACCATTTTTTTATCGAGAATGAAACAGAATCATAAAATAGAAGGACCATCATTGTTTTGCGAACGGGTGCGTTGGGAACACAAGAGGGACATTTTTTCTTGCTCGTTTGCGAGAGGAAATGTTTTACGGGGACATGTTGGACTGCTTTTCCACGATTGAACCAATTGTGTCTGCTCACGTTGACGAGGGGAAAGGTTTGTCTGCTCATCTCGCGAGTGGACACATTTTTTGCTCGTTTCATAATCTGACGAATTTGAGTGCTCAATTCGAAATTAGACCAAATGTGAAATTTACTTGGGCCTTGAGGTTGTCAAGAATGGCCGACCAGGGCCCCCTGGTTGGTGAGACTTGCCGGCAAGGCCCCGTGGTCGGCTAGGTATTGAAACGGGTTTCTTTATCAAACCGCACATCTAATCAGGGCTCCTAAACCGTACTGCCCTCGAGAAAACTATTGAGGCCCGGTATTTTTCAGAAGTTTTCATCATGCACACCTTGCTTTTGTATTGCACACTCTACTGTTAGCCCGGTTGCAGAAAGATGGCACTTGTCGTATTCCCCGTACAGATTTGTCTTCCACTGCACGATCTCGCACATTTATGCACGTCTCCTGGTCGTGTCGCGTGAAACATCCGAAAGGAGCACAGTCGCACTTCTCCGCAGCCAAAACGAAACAAAAGATGCAGGGACGCTGTCGTCGTGCCCGTGAAAAGTTGAACTCGCGAGCAGCAGCATAAGCGGCGGCTGTGGCGGCTGCAGCAGCATCCGCGGAAGTGACCGCCTCCCACCTTTCACAGACGCTAAGGCAGGAGGCGGATAACACTCATGGCGCACCAAACCATGGGCGCTGCCTTGGCCCTCTTGCCCCCTGCTCCGCCTCTCTCTGCTGCCCCTGCGAAAGTGACTGCAGCAGCAGGAGCATCAGCAGCAGCAGCAACTGCTGCCACAGCATTGACGTCTGCTGCTCCAGCGAAGTCCTCTCCCTCCTCCTGCTGCGCCATCCGTCCGCCATGCCGCTCCGCGGTAGCAGCAGCAGCAGCAGCAGCAGGTGTTGCAGCAGCAGCATCTACTGCCGCGGGATCATGGGCTGGCTGCGGCAGCAGACTCGGCTCAGGTGCAGTGCAGCAGTTGGCCTGATGCTGCGGAGGCCGGCCGGGTGCTGTGGGTGGTGTGTCTGTGAAGAAAGGGACGGCAGGGGGGGAGGGGGGGGGGGGGGGGGGGG
>SZWC01040082.1:0-12263 GCA_023375785.1 Penium margaritaceum
GAGCTTCAATACGTTGTGGCACGGTGTGGATACCATGCACGATGACCAACCAAAGTAGGCATATGTCACTTACCATGACCAACTAATGTCACTAAGTGTGGTAAACGTTGACAACTCATAACACGAGTCACAAATGGTCAGGGTGGAAGATAATGATTTGTGAATACAATTTATCGACAAGCAAGTACAAATAACAGGCATATGTCACTAACCATGACCAAAAGAACTTCACAGTGTGTGGTCAACGTTGAAAACACATAACAGGCATCACAAATGATCAGAGACGAAAACAATGGATTGGGAACAGTATTTATCAACTAGTAAGTAGAGAGCTTTTCAACAAGTAGTGGCACGGTGTGGCTAGCGTGCACAGTGACCAACCAAAGGATGCATATGTCCTTGACTATGACGGAAGAAGTCCACTATGTGTGGTCAACATTGACAACTATTAACACGAGTCACAAATGGTCAGAGGGTGAGACAATGGGTTGGCAAACCTATGTATCGACTAGAAAGGACAAAGAACTTCAATACGTAATGGCACAGTGTGGCTACTATGCACACCAAACAACCAAACTAGGCATATGTCACTTACCATGACCAAAGCATTTCAATATGGGTGGTCAAAAGTCACCAACCATTACACGAGTCACAAACGGTCAGAGAAGGAAACAATGGTCTGGGAATATCAGTGCTCAACTAGCAAGTACAGCGACCTTCAATCAGTATATGCACAGTGTGGCTACCATGCACAATGACCGACCAGAGTAGGCATATGTACTGCCTTTGACCAAAGAAATCCACTGTGTGTGGACAGCGTTGACAACTCAGAATACGAATCTGAAATGGTCAGAGGGCAAAACAATGGTATGGGAACATCAGGTACCAACTAGCAAGCACAAGGACCTTCAACAAGTTGTGGCACGGCGTGGATTCCATGCACGATGACCAACCAAAGTAGGCATATGTCACTGACCATGACCAAATAATGTCACTAAGTATGGTAAACCTTGACAGCTCATAACACGAGTCACAAATGGTCGTAGTGGAAGACAATGGGTTCTGAATACTAGTTATCGAGTAGCAAGTACAAATACCTTCAACATGCAGTAGCACAACGTGGCTACCATGCACAGTGACCAACCAAATTATGCATATGTCACTGACCATGACCAACCAATTTCACTTCAAGTGGTCAGCATTGACAACCCACTGCACGAGTCACCGATAGTCAAAGGGGGGTAACAATGGTTTGGGACCACTAGCTATTAACTAGAAAATACAAGTACCTTTAATTTGTAGTGAAGCGGCATGGTAACCATGTACAGTGACAACCCAAAATAGGCATATGTCACTAACCATGACCAAACGAATTTCACAGTGTGTGGTCAATATTGAAAATTCATAACACGAGTCACAAATGGTCAGAGGGGGAAACAATGGGTTGGGAACACTAATTGTCAACTAGCAAGTACGAAGAACTTCAACAAGTAGTGGCACGGTTTGGCTAGCGTGCACAGCGACCAACCAAAGGATGAATACATCACTGACTATGACCGAAGAAATCCAATATGCGCGGTCAACATTGACAACTCATAACACGAGTCACAAATGGTCAGACGGAGCGACAATGGTTTGGGAACCCTATGCATGGACTAGAAAGGACAAATAACTTCAATACGTAGTGGCACGGTGTGGCTACAATGTACACCAAACAACCAAACTAGGCATATGTCACTGACCATGACCAAAGAATTTCAATATGGGTGTTCAACGTTCACCAACCATAACACGAGTCACAAACGGTCAGGGGGGGAAACAATGGTCTGGGAATATCAGTTGTCAACTAGCAAGTACAATCCCTTCAATCAGTAATAGCATGGTGTGGCTACCATGCACAAAGACCGACCAAAGTAGGCATATGTACTACCGTTGACCAAAGAAATCCGCTGTGTGTAGTGAACGTTGACAACTCATATTACGAGTCTCAAATAGTCAGAGGGGGAAACAATTGTTTGGGAACACCATGTATCAACTAGCAAGCACAATGAACTTCAATAAGTTGTGGCACGGTGTGGATACCATGCACGATGACCAACCAAAGTAGGCATATGTCACTGACCATGACCAGATAATTTCACTAAGCGTGGTAAACTTTGACAACTCATAACACGAGTCACAAATGGCCAGGGTGGAAGATAATGGGTTGTGAATACTAGTTATTGACTATCAAGTACAAATACCTTCAAAACGTAGTGGCACAGCGTGGCTACCATGTACAGGGACCAACCAAAGTATGCATATGTCCATGACCATGACCAACGAACTCCACTTCATGTGGTCAGCGTTCACAACTCACAACACAAGTCACTAATAGTCAGAGGGGGGTAAGAATGGATTAGAAACACTAGCTATCAACTAGAAAGCACAAAGACCTTCAATACATAGTGACACGGCGTGGTAACCACGTACAATGACAAACCAAACTAGGCATATGGCACTAACCATGACCAAAGAATTTCAATATGGGTGGTCAACGTTCACAACCCATAACATGAGTCACAAATGGTCAGAGGGGGGAAACATGGTTTCAATACTCTATGTATCTTCTAAAAAGTACAAAGTTTTTTTGTATGTATTGGCACGGCGTGGCTACTGTGCGCAATGACCTACCCAAGTAGGCATACATCACTGCTCATGACCAACGTTCACAACTCATAATACAAGTCAAAACAGGGCAGAGGGAGAAATAATGGTTCGGGAATACTCTGTATCGACTAGCAAGTACATAGACCTTCGATAAGTGGTGGCACGGTGTGGCTACCATGCACAATGACCAACCAAAGTATGCTTGTGTCACTGCATGTCATAAAAAGAGTTTCACTGTGTGTAGTCAACTTTCCTTCGTACAGCTGGTCAATCGGAGCAATGGTTGAGAGGTTATTCAAGCTCGAAGTTGCAAAATGTGGAATTCCGTCTGCGTCAATGTTTTTTTTATTAAACTAACTTTGGCATCTTTCATACTTTTGAAAACTGCCCTCTAATCTTACACCCCCTTATTTTATGCCCTTTCCCCATAGGAACCATTCTAATGTCATTTGGACATCATATGAACACCATGTGAGTTGGCTTAGTGCTTATGTAGTTAGATTCCGGAGCGATAGGTCCTGGGTTTGAATCCTCGTATGCGCAATATAGTAAAGGCTCGCGACCTAGGGAGGGGGGCGGCTGTGGTGTGAAACCTCAAATCTACCTTCGTGCCTAAGCCGTGGGGGGCGGGGTAGGGGGTGTCATAATGCAGTCGCAAATCTGTCATCCAGGTCGTCCACGGAACATCCCTCTAGATGGGTGGGAGGGAGTATTACAGTGAAGGCACCTACGTGTAACTAATCAACAAAAACCGACCTGGTGTCAAAAGGGAGAATCCTTTTGCTGTTTATTGACTAGCAAGTACAAAGACTTTAAACAAGCAGTGGAACGGTGTTGCTACCATGCACAATGACCAACCAGATTAGGCATGTGCCACTTACCATGACCAAATAATTTTACTATGTGTGGTCAATGTTGACAACCCATAATATGGGTCACGCATTGTCAGAGGGGGAAACAATGGTTTGGGAATACTAGATACCAAGTAGCAAGTACAACGACCTTCCGTCGGTAGTAGCACGGTGTGGCTACCATGCACAATGACCGACCAAAGTAGGCATATGTACTGCCTTTGACCAAAGAAATCCACCGTGTGTGGTGAACGCTGACAACTCATAATACGAGTCACAAATTGTCAGAGGGGGAATCAAAGGTTTGGGAACACCAAGTATCAAATAGCAAGCACAAGGAGCTTCAATACGTTGTGGCACGGTGTGGATACCATGCACGATGAGCTACCAAAGTAGGCATATGTCACTGACCATGACAAAATAATTTCACTAAGCATGGTAAACTTTGACAACTCATAGCACGAGTCACAAATGGTCAGGGTGGAAGATAATGGTTTGTGAATACTACGTATCGACTAGCAAGTACAAATACCTTCAATGTGTAGTGGCACAGTGTGGCTACAATGCACAGTGACCAACCAAAGTATGCATATATCACTGACCATGAACAAAGAATTTCACTTCACGTGGTCAACATCTACATCTCACAACACGAGTCACAGATAGTCAGAGGGGGCTAACAATGGTTTGGGAACACTAGCTGTCAACAAGAAAGCAGAAAGACCTTCGATACGTAATGACACGTTGTGGTAACCATGTGCAGTGACAAACCAAAGTAGGCATATGTCACAAACAATGACCAAACGGATTTCACAGTGTGTGGTCAACGTTAAATACTCATAACACGAGTCACAAATGGTCAGTGGGGGAAACCATGGGTTGGGAACACTTGTTATCAACTAGCAAGTAGACAGATTTTCAACAAGTAGTGGCACGGTGTGGCAAGCGTGCACAGTGACCAACCAAATGATGCACGCGTCACTGACTATGACCGAAGAAGACCACTATGAATGGTCAACATTGACAACTCATAACACGAGTCACAAATGGTCAGAGGGAGAGACAATGGTTTGAGAACCCTATGTAACGACTACAAAGGACAAATAACTTCAATACGTAGTGGAACGGTGGGGCTAGTATGCACATCAAACAACCAAACTAGGCATATGTCACTGACCATGATGAAAGAGTTTCAATATGTGTGGTCAACATTCACCAACCATAACACGCGTCACAACCGGTCAAATGGGGGAAACAATGGTCCGTGAATATCAGTTCTCAACTAGCAAGTACATAGACCTTCAATCAGTATACGCATGGTTTGGCTACCATGCACAATGACCGACCAAAGTACGCATATGTACTACCTTTGACCAAAGAAATCCATAGTGTGTGGTCAGCGTTGACAACTCACACTAGGAGTCACAAATGGTCAGAGGGGGAAACAATGGTCTGGGGACATCAGGTATCAACTAGCAAGCACAAGGACCTTCAACAAGTTGTGGCACGGTGTGGATACCATGCACGATCACCAACCAACTTAGGCATATGTCACTGACCATGACCAAATAATGTCACTAAGTGTGGTAAACTTTGAAAGCTCATAACACGAGTCACAAATGGTCAAAGTAGAAGACAATGGGTTGTGAATACTAGTTATTGACTAGCAAGTACAAATACTTTCAATATGTAGTGGCACAGCGTGGCTACCATGCACAGTGACCAACCAAAGTATGCATATGTCATTGAATATGACCAACGTATTTCACTTCATGTGGTCAGCATTGAAAACTCACAACACGAGTCACATATAGTGAAAGGGGGGGAATATTTGTTTTGGAACACTAGCTATTGACTAGAAAGCACAGATACTTTCAATACGTAGTGACACGGCGTGGTAACCATGTACAGTGACAAACCAAAGTAGGCATATGTCACTAACCATGACCAAAAAAAAATCACAGTGTGTGGTCAACGTTGAAAACTCATCACACGAGTCACAAATGGTCAGAGGGGAAAACAATGGGTTAGGAACACTAGTTACAAACTAGCAAGTACGGAGAACCTCAACAAGTAGTGGTACGGTGTGGCTAGCGTGCACAGTGACCAACCAAAGGATGAATACGTCACTGACTATGACCGAAGAAGTCCACTATGTGTGATCAACATTGACAACTCATGACACGAGTCACAAATGGTCGGAGGGAGAGACAATGGTTTGGGAACCCTATGCATGGACTAGAAAGGACAAGTAACTTCAATACGTAGTGGCACGGTGTGGCTCATATGCACACAAAACATACAAACTAGGCATATGTCACTGACCACGACCAGAGAATTTCAATATGGGTGGTCAACGTTGACCAACCATAACACGTGACTTCCACTATGTGTGGTTTGGTTGACCACACACAGTGACTTCCACTATGTGTGGTCAACACTGAAAACTCATAACACGAGTCACAAATGGTCAGAGGGAGAGACAATGGTTCGGGAACCCTATGTATCGACATAAAGGACAACGAACTTCAATACGTAGTGGCACGGTGTGGCTCCTATGCACACCAAACAACCAAACTAGGCATATGTCACTGACCATGACCAAAGAAGTTCAATATGGGTGGTCAACATTCACCAACCATAACATGAGTCACAAACGGTCATAGGGGGAATCAATGGTCTGGGAATATGAGTTATCAACTAGCGAGTACAGCGACCTTCAATCAGTATAAGCACGGTATGGCTACCATGCACAATGTTCGACCAAAGTAGGCATACGTACTGCCTTTGACCAAACAATTCCGCTATGTGTGGACAGCGTTGACAACTCATAATACGAATCACAAATGGTGAGAGGGGCAAACAATGGTCTGGGAACGTCAGGTATGACCTAGCAAGCACAAGGACCTTCAACAAGTTGTGGCACCGTGTGGATACCATGCACGATGACCAACCAAAGTAGGCATATGTCACTGACCATGACCAAATAATGTCACTAAGTGTGCTAAACTTTGGCAGCTCATAACACCATTCACAAATGGCCAGAGTGGAAGACAATGGTTCGTGGATACAAGTTATTGAGAAACAGGTACAAATACCTTCATTATGTAGTGGCACAGCGTGGCTACCATGCACAGTGACCAACCAAAGTATGCATATGTCAATGATTATGACCAACAAATTTCACTTCATGCGGTCAGCGTTGACAACTCACAACACGAGTCACAGATATTCAGGGGGGGGGGTAACAATGGTTTGGGAGCACTAGCTATCAACAAGAAACCACAGAGACCTTCAATACGTAGTGACACAGCGTGGCAACCATGTACAGTGACAAAGCAAAGTAGGCATATATCACTAACCATGACCAAACGAATTTCACAGTGTGTGGTCAATATTGAAAACTCATAACGCGAGTCACAAATGGTCAGAGGGGGAAAAAATGGGTTGGGAACACTAGTTATCAACCAGCAAGTACGAAGAACTTCAACAAGTAGTGGCACGGTTTGGCTAGCGTGCACAGTGACCAACCAAAAGATGAATACGTCACTGACTATGACCGAATAAATCCAGTATGCGTGGTCAACATTGACAACTCATAACACGAGTCACAATTGGTGAGAGGGAGAGAACATGGTTTGGGAGCCCTACGCATGGACTAGAGAGGACAAATAAATTCAATAAGTTGTGGCACAGTGTGGCTACTATGCACTCCAAACAACCAAACTAGGCATATGTCAGAGACCATGACCAAAGAATTTCAATATGGGTGGTCAACGTTCACCAACCATAACACAGAGGGAGAAACAATAGTCTGGGAATATCAGTTCTCAATGAGCAAGTACAACGCCCTTCAATCAGTAGTAGCACAGTGTGGCTACCATGCACAATGACCGACCAAAGTAGGCATATGAACTGCCTTTGACCAAAGAAATCCGCTGTGTGTGGTCAACGTTGACAACTCATAATACGAGTAACAAATAGTCAGAAGGGGGAAAAAATTGTTTGGGAACACCAGGTATCAACTAGCAAGCACAATGACCTTCAGTACGTTGTGGCACGGTGTGGATACCATGCACGATGACCAACCAAGTTATGCATATGTCACTGACCATGTCCAAAGAATGTCACCATGTGTAGTAAACTTTGACAGATCATAACACGAGTCACAAATGATCAGAGTGGAAGAGAATGGTTTCTAAATACTAGCTATCAACTAGCAAGTACAAAAACCTTAAATATGGGATGACAAAGTGTGGCTACAATGCACAGTGACCAACCAAAGTATCATATGTCACTGACCATGACCAAAGAATTTCACTTCATGTGGTCAATGCTGACAACTCACTACATGAGTCACATACATTCAGAGGGGCTAACAACGGTTTTGGAACAGTAGCTATCAACTAGAAAGCACAAAGACCTTCAATACGTAGTGACACGACGTGGTAACCATGTACACGGACAAACCAAAGTAGGCATATGTCACTAGCCATTACCAAACGGATTTCACAGTGTGTGGTCAACGTTGAAAACTCATAACACGAGTCACAAATGGTCAATGGGGAAAACCATGGGTTGGGAACACTAGTTATCAACTAGCAAGTATAAACATTTTCAACAAGTAGTGGCACGGTGTGGCTAGCGTGCACAGTGACCAGCCAAAGGATGCATATGTCACTGACTATGACCGAAGAAGTCCACTATGTGTGGTGAACATTGACAACTCCTAACACGAGTCACAAATGGTCAGAGGGAGAGACAATGATTTGGGAACCCTATGTATTGACTTGCAAGGACAAAGAAATTCGATAGGTAGTGACACAGTGTGGCTAATATGCACACAAAACAACCAAACTAGGCACATTTCACTGACCATGAATTGAGACTTTAATTATGGGTGGTCAACATTCACCAACCATAGCAGGGGTCAGAAACGGTCAGGGGAGGAAACAATGCCACGTGAATATCGGTTCTCAACTAGCAAGTACAACGACCTTCAGTCCGTAGTAGCAGGGTGTGGCTACCATGCCCAATGATCGGCCAAAGTAGGCATATGTACTCCCTTTGACCAAAGAAATCCGCTGTGTGTGGTCAACGTTGACAACTCATAATACGACTCACAAATGGTCAGATGGGGAAACAATGGGTTGGGAAAATCAAGTATCAAATAGCGAGAACAAGGAGCTTCAATACGTTGTGGCACAGTGTGGACACCATGCACGATGACCAACAAAGGTTTGCATATGTCACTGACCATGACCAAAGAATGTCACCATGTGTAGTAAACTTTGACAGCTCATAACACGAGTCACTAATGGTCAGAGTGGAAGATAATGGTTTCTAAATACTAGTTATCGACTAGCAGGTAAAAAAACGTTCAATATGTAGTGGCACAGTGTGGCTACAGTGCACAGTGACCAACCAAAGTTTGCATATGTCAGTGACCATGACCAAAGAATTTCACTTCATGTGGTCAATGTTGACAACTCACAACACGTGTCACAGATATTCAGAGGGGCTAATAATGGTTTGGGAACACTGGCTATCAACTAGAAAGCACAAAGACCTTCAATACGTAGTGACACGACGTGGTAACCATGTACACGAACAAACCAAAATAGGCATATGTCACTAGCCATGACCAAACGGATTTCACAGTGTGTGGTCAATGTTGAAAACTCATAACACGAGTCACAAATGGTCAGTAGGGGAAACCATGGGTTGGGAACACTAGTTATCAACTAGCAAGTAGAAAGATTTTCAACAAGCAGTGGCACGGTGTGGCTAGTGTGCACAATGACCAACCAAAGGATGCACATGTCACTGACTATGACCGAATAAGTCCACTATGTATGGTCAACATTGACAACTCATAACACGAGTTACAAACGGTCAGTGGGAGAGACAATGGTTTGGGAACCCTATGTATCGACTAGAAAGGACAAAGAACATCAATACGTAGTGGCACGGTGTGGCTACTATGCACACCAAACAACCAAACTAGGCATATGTCACTGACCATGATGAAAGAATTTCAATGTAAGTGGTCAACATTCACCAACCATAACACGAGTCACAAACGGTCAGAGGGGGAAACAATGGTCTGTGAATATCAGTTATCAACTAGCAAGTACAGAGACCTTCAATCAGTATAAGCACGGTGTGGCTACCATGCACAATGACGGACCAAACTAGGCCTATGCACTACCTTTGACCAAGGAAATCCGATGTGTGTGCTCAGCATTGACAACTCATAATAGGAGTCACAAATGGTCAGAGGGGGAGACAATGGTTTGGGGACACCAGGTATCAACTAGCAAGCACAAGGACCTTCAATACGTTGTGGCATGGTGTGGATACCATGCCCGGTGACCAACCAAAGTAGGCATATGTCACTGACCATGACCAAATAATGTCACTGAGTGTGGTAAACTTGGACAACTCATAACAGGAGTCACTAAGGGTCCAAGTGGAAGAGAATGGTTTGTGAATACTAGTCATCGAGTAGCAAGTACAAATACCTTCAATATGTAGTGGCACAGCGTGGCTACCATGCACTGTGACCAACCAAAGTATGCATATGTCACTGACCATGACCAACGAATTTCACATCATGTGGTCAGCACTGAAAACTCACAACACGAGTCACAGATAGTCAAAGGGGGATAACATTGGTTTGGGAACATCAACTATTGAATAAAAAGCACAAATACATTCAATACGCAGTGACACGGAATGGTAACCATGTACGGTGACAAACCAAAGTAGGCATATGTCACTAACCATGACCAAACAGATTTAACAGTGTGTGGTCAACGTTGAAAACTCCCAACACGAGTCACAAATGGTCAGTGGGGGAAACCATGGGTTGGGAACACTATTTATTAACTAGCAAGTAGAAAGGTTTTCAACAAGTAGTGGCACGGTGTGGCTAGCGTGCACAGTGACCAACCAAAGGATGCATATGTCATTGACTATGACCGAAGAACTCCACTATGTATGGTCAACATTGACAACTCATAACACGAGTCACAAATGGTCAGAGGGAGAGACAATGGTTTGGGAACCCTATGTATCGACTAGAAAGGACAAAGAACTTCGATACGTAGTGGCACGGTGTGGCTAATATGCACACCAAACAACCAGACTAGGCATATATCACTGACCATGACCAGAGAATTTCAATATGGGTGATCAACGTTGACCAACCATAACACGAGTCACAAACGGTCGGGGGAGGAAACAATGCTATGGGAACATCAATTATCAACTAGCAAGTACAACGACCTTCAGTCAGTAGTAGCACGGTGTGGCTACCATGCACAGTGACCGACCAGAGTAGGCATATGTACTGCCTTTAACCAAAGAAATCCGCTGTGTGTGGTCAACGTTGACAACTCATAATACGAGTCACAAATGGTCAGAGGAGGAAACAATGGTTTAGGAACACCAAGTATCAAATAGCAAGCACAAGGAACTTCAATACGTTGAGGCACGGTGTGGATACCTTGCACGATGACCAACCAAAGTAGGCATATGTCACTGACCATGACCAAATATTGTCACTAAGTGTGGTAAACGTTGACAACTCATAATACGAGTCACAAATGGTCAGGATGGAAGATAATGGTTTGTGAATACTAGTTATCGACAAGCAAGTACAAATACCTTCAATATGTAGTGGCATAGTGTGGCTACAATGCACAGTGACCAACCAAAGTATGCATATGTAACTGACCATGAATAAAGACTTTCATTTCATGTGGTCAACATGTTCAGCTCACAACACGAGTCACAGATAGTTAGAGGGGGCTAATACTGGTTTGGGAACACAAGCTGTCAACAATAAAGCACAAAGACCTTTGATACATAATGACATGGTGTGGTAACCATGTACAGTGACAAACCAAAGTAGGCATATGTCACAAACCATGACCAAACGGATTTCACACTGTGTGGTCAACGTTGGAAACTCATAACACGAGTCACAGATTGTCAGTGGGGGAAACCATGGGTTGGGAACACTAGTTATCAACTAGCAAGTATAAATATTTTCAACAGGTAGTGGCACAATGTGGCTAGGGTGCACAGTGACCAACCAAAGGAGGCACACGTCACTGAATATGACCGAAGAAGTCCACTTTGTATGGTCAACATTGACAACTCATAACACGAGTGACAAATGGTCAGAGGGAGAGACAATGGTTTTGGAGCCCTATGTATGGACTAGAAAGGACAAATTACTTCAATACGTAGTGGCACGGTGTGGCTACTATGCACACCAAACAACCAAACTAGGCATATGTCACTGACCATGATGAAAGAATTTCAGTATGGGTGGTCAACATTCACCAACCATAACACAAGTCACAAACGGTCAGATGGGGAAACAATGGTATGTGAATATCAGTTCTCAACTAGCAAGTACAGCGACCTTCAATCAGTATAAGTACAGTGTGGCTAACATGCACAATGACCGACCAAAGTAGGCATATGTACTACCTTTGACCAAAGAAATCCGCTGTGTGTGGTCAGCGTTGACAGCTCATAATAGGAGTCAAAAATGGTGAGAGGGAGAGACACTGCTTTGGGCACACCAGGTATCAGCTAGCAAGCACAAGGACCTTCAAAACGTTGTGGCACGGTGTGGATACCATGCACGATGACCAACCAAAGTAGGCATATGTCACTGACCATGACCAAATAATGTCACTAAGTGTGGTAAACTTTGACAGCTCATAACACGAGTCACAAATGGTC
>SZWC01040087.1:1294-11675 GCA_023375785.1 Penium margaritaceum
GCCTCCCCCTCCTCTAGACCGTCACCCTTGAGAGGGAAAGGGGGAGATGCCCCCTTTGTTGGCCGTTGGCCCTCCCTCGACGAGGGAGAGGGGGGGAAATACCCGTCTTTGGTCGTCGGCCCTCCCTTAACAAGGGAGAGGGGGGAAACGCCCCCCTTGGGCCGTCGGCCCTCCCTGAACGAGGGAGAGGGGGGAGACAACCCCCGTTGGGCCTTCGGCCCTCTTTCAACGAGGGAGAGGGGGGAGACACCCCTCTTGGGCCGTTAGCCCTCCCTCGACAAGGGAGAGGGGGGAGGCATCCCCCTTGGGCCGTCGGCCCTCCCACAACAAGGGAGAGGGGGGAAACGCCTCCCTTGGGCTGTCCGCCTTCCCTTTACAAGGGAGAGGGGGGAGACGACCCCCCTCGGGCCATCGGCCCTCTATCAACGAGGGAGAGGGGGGAGACGCCCCCCTTGGGCAGTCAGCCCACTCTCAACAAGGGAGAGGGGGGAGACGACCCCCCTTGGGCCGTCGGCCCTCTTTCAACGAGGGAGTGGGGGGAGACGTCCCCCTTGGGCCGTCGGCCCTCCCTCAATGAGGGAGAGGGGGGAGACGTCCCCCCCTTGCGCTGTTGGCTCTCCCTCAAGGAGGAGAGGGGGAGGCGCCCCCCCTTGGGCCGTCGGCCCTCCCTCAATGAGGGAGAGGGGGGAGACGCCCCCCTTAGGCCGTCGACCTTGTGAGAAGGGGGGGGGGAGAGGGGAGAACACCCCGTCTCCTCCCCTCTGGGCTCTCGGCCCATATGAAGGGGGAGGGGGAGACGGTAGGTCACCACCTCTCCCCCTCCTTGGCGCAATGGGGAGCACGAGAGGGGACACGCCCCGATCCTCCCCGTGATGAACAACGAGCGCTCGGCTCGTTGCTCGTCACAGCTCAACGGGGCTAGGACGAGCAACCGGGTCGGGCGCCGTTTGGAATGCTCCAAACGTTTCTTTTTTTTTGGGTCACCGAGGTACCAGTCGCTCTCTCTCTCTTCCTCGCTCTCGCACTTGGTAGCTCGCTCGGTGTAGGACGGGACTCTGCCCTCCAGGCGGCGTTTGGTGAAACGACCAAATATTTTTTTTTGTGCCTTAGACTTACGTGGTCCCTCGATCGGAGGGATCGGACGTCCAAAAATTCGCGGAAGCGCTGGCTCTGATGCCATTGTAACAGTCGTGGGCTGTTTTGCGACTAACTTCTCAACCCAAAATGTAGGCCCTCAGAAAGTGTAGCCCAAGGAGAGTGAGCGAATGGTCGCCTCAGCCATTTTGGCTGAGACAAACCACGCCACAAATGGATGTAGTCATCATAGGGCATTTTTGTAAACATGCAACCTAAAACCCTATCGTTCCACGTGGCACATCCACGTGGGAACAGGACCCTAGCGGCCAACTAGAGGGGAGGAGGAGTGACGCGATGGATCTTCCATCGCGGCACTCCTCTTGCCTTAAATCTGGCATATGGACCGAATACGGGCTAGAGTCGAACTAGACTCGAGACCGAGATTATTTTTCGGGCCTCAACTTGTCGAGACATTGGTCTCAACCCCCCAAAACCCGGGAACTAGATTTAAATGCCATTTTTAATTCTAAAAATGGCTTGTACACTACAAAAAACTTGCAAACTGTCAATGTACGGATATTGAAGATCACGATTTAAGAAGATAATTTTGTAAATGAGTATGTTGATTGATCTTCACATACTGACCACCGATGTTGGAAAATGTAATACTTCACAATATTCTTGTGATAGTGAAGCAAGACGACGTTGAATTGTTCACCACGTAGCCTCCCCCCCCATCTCCACAATCATAGTGTTTTTGAGCAATAAAACAGGGCGTGTATCGTACATCATCCAACATTATTGAATAGTTTATTTTTGTTAATGGTTTGAATTTAGGGACCCCCCGAAGATAGAAAGGAACCTTCTGAGCCCCACTACCACGGGGACAAGCATTAGCCCAAGCAGGAAAACAAAATAAAATACAAACCTGCAAGATGTGAATTTGGGAGAATTCTGGCTCTTTTCACGTTTTTGGACAAGGAAATAGGCAGAATAATGCCTTGAAGTTATAACACGTCGTGTATAAGAACAAATGTTCTTCTTTTATTGCGATATCTAAGTGGAGTTTAAAACAATTCAACATGGATTTAACAACGTGTTCTCATTTTTATGCAAAACCTTCTACAACGTTTTATGTGATCAATCATTCCGATACATTTGTATGTCCGTGAACGGACATTTAAAACTAATTTGTACTGCAGTTACCACGATGGAACCATGAAATGTCTAAAGGCATGTGCTTAGTATGTATGACGAGTGTATCTGTTAGATGTGATTAACCACAAACTATTTCCTGTCTTCTAGCTATCTCCTACCCTTTCTTTCTCATCCNTCAAGCTATTAGTGATGTTGGGCTTGAGCCGCATTATTGGTACAGTGTCACCGTGTACATGTTGTATTGGTGCTTTGCTTTCACTAGAGAACTTATATGTCGCCACTATAGTGCTATTGTTTGTGCAGTGAATTGCTGTTGTGTAGTCACTACTATTCTATAATATAGTGGCTGCCTGGGGCATCTAGCTTGAGATGTTTTTTTTGGTTTATTCACCTTTCTCAGCCGTTTTGCAACATAGTAATGATTTTTTGTGGTGTAGAGCACTTAGCGTATTCCTTGCTAAAGTTCATTCTTCCCTTTCATCTGGTAAATTTCAATCACATGTTCCTTTTCTCTCAATATCTCTATTTTACTCTCCCGAAAAATGGAAAGAGCCTTCTATTTTGTTTATATTGTTTTCATACCCCAAGAGAGGTTGACATGAAAACAAATCTACACTACACGAACTTCCAACAAAGAATCCAAGCGCCTTCTGTGAACAACAAATTTACAAGTCACTTTCCATGGATCACCTTGAATGAGGCCATTTCCATATTTAAATCATCAAAGTGTAAAAATATGTTTAAGAATGTTTTAATCCACCTAGATGAAAATTAGGATTTGCAAAATAAATGAAATTCAATCGTGGAAACATCTTAATCTTGATCTTATATCCTAATTAAAAAACACTTTAGTATTTTTCACTAAATATGAGATTTTCCAAGACACAAGGTGGCATGTATGAGAGAAGAAAAAAGATCTGCTTTATGCAGAGGCATTATGTGTAAAAATATGAGAACAGTGGCATCCAGTAATGCAAAGGAAATAATGCTGAGTTTTATGCAAATATGAAAGTATAGGTATAGTTATTTGAATACCTATCTTAATGAGAACTTTGGATATCATCCCCGTGGTGATTGGATTCTCATGATTGGTACCTTCTTGGTCCATTTAAACAGAGAGGGAGCACATGTAAATTTTGAAAAAGCAAAGAAAATAATTTGTGTAAAGCAAGAACATTTATTCACATCAAAAGGAANATGAGGCCATTTCCATATTTAAATCATCAAAGTGTAAAAATATGTTTAAGAATGTTTTAATCCACCTAGATGAAAATTAGGATTTGCAAAATAAATGAAATTCAATCGTGGAAACATCTTAATCTTGATCTTATATCCTAATTAAAAAACACTTTAGTATTTTTCACTAAATATGAGATTTTCCAAGACACAAGGTGGCATGTATGAGAGAATAAAAAAGATCTGCTTTATGCAGAGGCATTATGTGTAAAAATATGAGAACAGTGGCATCCAGTAATGCAAAGGAAATAATGCTGAGTTTTATGCAAATATGAAAGTATAGGTATAGTTATTTGAATACCTATCTTAATGAGAACTTTGGATATCATCCCCGTGGTGATTGGATTCTCATGATTGGTACCTTCTTGGTCCATTTAAACAGAGAGGGAGCACATGTAAATTTTGAAAAAGCAAAGAAAATAATTTGTGTAAAGCAAGAAGATTTATTCACATCAAAAGGAACTAGACATACTATAATTTTTGTTTCATTCTTGAGCAATCCTTCAAAACCTTGTAGAATTCTAGAACATCTAATTCCTCTAAGGGCAAAGATTGAAGGAACATCCACAAGGTTTGGTGCCGTAAAACGTCATGTGTGCCATGTCATAAATGTGTACAAACATGTATCTTTTCTTATCACAAAGTAAGTTAGTGATGAGGAAGTGGAAAATGGAAGAGGAATCCATTCAGATTTTGTTATCCAATGTGGTTTAATATCCTGAATTGTGGGTAAGGGATACTCATTTACTTCTCCATGCTCGAGTTTAATTTATTTTGAACACGTTATCAAGGTCAATGAGACACAATATTTATAACATGATATTCAAATCGATACCAAGAGAATAATTTTATTATTTACTCGTTTTTCACATGTTGCATGTTCTTTAAATATTGATATTTTCTATATCTATTTCTAGATAGAAATTTATTAATATTTTCTGCAATTGCATTGAAATACGTTTCCTTGAGATTTTCAAAAAGGAGATGTTTTGCTTCTGGTCTTTTGAATACATCAAAATGTAGTAAATAATCTCATGTTTCTTTAACCTTGAGGTATTTTAGGTAATTTTGGTATTTCAAGTTTTTTTACTCCTAGTGTTCCTATTTCTTCCAATCATTCTATTTCCTATCTATAAATTATATTTATATTGGTCTTCAGATAAGTCTTACCTTTCTTACTCTCATTTCATGCCTTACTACTACTTCATTAATTCATTACTTCATTCCACAGCGTTATTCACTATATTTCATAGAGAAGGAATTATTTTGTTTGCATATGATAAAGGAATTGTTTTCTATTTCAAAAGATATGTGTTTCTTGATGTATTGAAGTGAGTATTTCAATTTTTGTTTTCAACCTAATATTTTGTTTCGGTGAACAACTCTACGAAGGATAATTTCAAAGGTTCTCTCCTTTTTCATTTTATTATGCAATTATTTTTATAAACATAATTGCCCATAACTAAAAAATAGGAAGGGTTATGATGTTTCATTTGTTGAGGGTAGATATTTGGGGAACTACGGTTTTTGATAGTGAGGAGGTGGAGAGAGAATTCGTATTTAGCGTGTGGTAAGAGACGTTTGAGGTGGTGCAAATGCGGCTAAGTTATACCTCAACACTTAGCCAAAACCAAGCGCAGGTGCTCTTGGTTTGAAAGGGAGGAATGCAACAACTTAAAAGTGGGGCAGACTCTGGCTTTTGAGTCATGTGAACAGGGATGGGTTCTAAAGAATTGTGATGAAAATTTCTCTCAAGGGCTATGAGGGTGAGTGAATAGAGGCGAGGACATTAGCCTGAGATTGGATCACGATGAGTGAAAATACAAATGTTTGAATGGAACATGAGCAAGGACAGTTTGAGTTGTGGAACCATCTTAGGCCACACCTCTTAGGTATTTTCAATCGAACAGAATGCATACACTAAACATTCGGTGAATAACAAATTGATTTAATGTGTCCATTTATCTATGAATTATCATGAACATGAATGCAGTTGATTCAAGTACACAGATGCAGTCCTTGTCAACTATGTAATTAGGAAATGAATAAAGGATAAATGAGTTTTTTTAATGATCTATGATCACTTCCAAATTCACATTTTTGTAGAGAGTTTTGAGGGTGGGGTGATTGGTTATAGATGGCACATGAAAATCCTTGTACTGAACACTATTCGGAACACAAAATGGCATAAGATACACTTACAATCTGAGTGCAAGAGGCAGGAAATAAGGCCAAAGTGGCTGTAATAGTGGTGTCTGTCCATGTCACCTCAAACTAGGTGACACAAAAGATGATGCCATTGGTGCTACACCAAAAACACAAACGGATAAATATGTGGTGCATGAATGTGGAAATATTCATGGAAAACGTAGCGCCACTCAAGTAAAAGATAGGAACAAGCTCAACCAAAAAAGCATTTATAGGCTTACGCATCACTAAGGATGTACCATGCATTGCCCAATGGGATAATATATCTCAGAGTAACCAAGGACTAAATTATGTGTTCTAACACCAAGTAGAAAGTTGTTCACTAATTGAACATTAGAGTACAAGAAAGCGTAGGTGCCCCAATTTCAAAAAAATATCAGACAAGTCCCAAAGTCCACAGTGATATCTTAAGGGAAAACAATAGCCAATAGCACCATCCACCGGGGCTGCATGCAGTTCCCCATAAAGCACCTATGACATGGAACAAAGCCACCTGTACCCTTGTAATTGCATCCGTTGTCATGCCCCTATCTGGGAGCACCTCCTCAGGAGAATCCATCCAAAAGAACCCTTCCAAAACCACACATCCTAAAATGTTCTCACCCTTTGTAAGAGTGCCACTCCGTTTTTTTGCAACCCCCTTTTCTATGGGAAGTTTGGGGTGGAGAGCTCATGGATCATGCCCTCACAGGCCAAGACAGCTGTAGTGGAACAAAAAAACTTGCTACCACGGTTGGAGCAAAAGTGGAGTACTTGGTGATGACACTATCAATAGATCAATGTGTAAGATGATTAAATCGTATAGGAAACATTGCTCTTTTCTTGAATGAATAACAACCGATTGAAGCAAGAGTATTCATATTTCAAAATAATAAAGTATGAGGTGCACTTAGCAAGACACTCATCATGGATAGGTCCATAAACTTCAGCGTGCATAAGGTGAAGTTGAGAAGACAAACCGAACTTTCTAATGTTCTTTGATAAAAAAGTGGAAAAAGACACAATTGTTCTTCATTCCTGGGAAGAATGAGTGTTTTTATGCATTCAAGGCATGGTTAGATGCTGCAAAAAATAAGAGTGGCAAGTGTCTACAGGTGCATTGCACTGATGAGGCACCTACATCTCCATTGACTTCCGCAACTTCCTCAAGTACCTTGAGATCCAACACCAAGTGATGCCACCCAAAACAACGCAGTAAATGGTCTGGCCGAGCGTTCCAACCACACGCTCATGGAGCATGTCCGCATCATGATCAAGGATGCCGAGCTCCAGCCAAAATTCTGGATGGAGGCAGTCAACACTGCCGTGTACGTCAAAAACGAGAGCCAAACAAGCATTGTGCCACTGATAATGCCAAAGGAGGCATGGGTGGGATGCAAGCATATTGCCACGCACCTTAGGGTGATTGGGTGCGGTCCATTCCTTCATGTGGCTGTGGCTATCCGCAACAAGTTGGATGCTAAGGGTGTGAAGGCTGCCCTCCTCTGCGACGACACCATGGGATACCAGCTGTAGAGCTGGTATCCCATGGTGGTGGGATACCAGCTCCTGGTGGTGGTGGAGCTGCCACAGTCCAGCACCTGCTCCACTGACAGCGGCTGCGGTGCTGGACGCGGCGTCGTGCCGTCGAGGAGAATGGCATATGCTGCTTCCAGCGCTGTCATTGTTGCAAAGCCCCAGCAGGCGCCTGTGATGTGCACCATGGAAGGGCATGCGATAGGACGGCATTGCTATGCATTGCTGCCTGCCACATTGGGCGCAGTTTTGCCGCCAGTATTTCAGCCAGTTAGGGCTGGTANAAAACGAGAGCCAAACAAGCATTGTGCCACTGATAATGCCAAAGGAGGCATGGGTGGGATGCAAGCATATTGCCACGCACCTTAGGGTGATTGGGTGCGGTCCATTCCTTCATGTGGCTGTGGCTATCTGCAACAAGTTGGATGCTAAGGGTGTGAAGGCTGCCCTCCTCTACGACGACACCATGGGATACCAGCTGTAGAACCTTGCTGCACAGACGATTGTCCACAATAGTGATGTGGTCTTCAAGGAGGATGTGAAGGCTTGAATATGGATCCCTATGGATGCAATCACAGTTGCACTAGCTCTTGAGCTGAAGAGGAGTAAGCAGAAGGTCGTGGTGACAAGGAAGCAGAGGGAGCTGAAGAGACGAAGCACTTAGCAGAGATAGCAGACCAGGAGTAGCAGCAGAGCAAGCAACAAAAGATTCCAAGGAGGTCTGCACGCATCAACCATGGTGCAGATTGTCCTCAACAGCCGCTGTGGCCATCTTTTTGCCTTGCAACAAAACTGAGGCCGTTAGAAGAGCTGATGAACCTGTGCACATTACCATCTTCACACGAGTCTTATGACCTCAAGCTACTATTCCTCACCATCGCCAATGACCCAATAGCATTCAGTGAACGCATGTGCAATGATAATGCAACAGATTGGTGTGTCAGAGCAGACAAGGAATACAAGACACTCAAGGATAATGAGACGCGGATTCCTAAGAAAGTACCATGTGGCAACCAGTTGATCTTCGGACGCAAGCATGGTGTTGATGGCAAGGTGTTCAGGTACAGATCACGACTGGTTGCAAAGGGGTATATGGAGACTACGGGTGTGTGCTAAAACAAGACGTTTGTACCCATCACAGATTTTCCCTCCATCCATGCAATCCTTGCTCTTGCTGCAGCCATGGATGGGGAGGTGCACTAGGTGGATGTGACGTATGCATTTATGAATGGGGACCTTGAGGAGGATGTGTACATGGTGCATCCGGAGGGCTATGTGGTGGAAGGGTAGGAGGATCATGTGTGGAAGCTTGTGAAGGCACTCTATGGCCTGAAGCAAGAAGCGTGCATGGTACCACAAGATTGATGAGCAGCTGGCTAGCCTTTGTTTTTTGCGCACCAAAGCAGATCATGAGGTCTGTGGGCACACACAGGATGCAAGTCAGGCCATCATCCTCCTCTATGTTGATGACTTGCTTATTGCCTCTGACTCACAGTCTCTTCTCGAAGATTCTATGCATTCCCTTGCAGCCATGTTTGACATGAAGGACAAGGGATAGTTGAGATACTACCTGGCTCTCAAGGTGAAGTGTGATCAATAGTTGGAGACCTTGGAGCTGTCGCAGAGCACTTACGTGAGTGATATAGTTAAGTGTTTCGACATGGGACGTGAAGAAATGGTGGCAACACCGCTGGAAGTGGGAGCGAAGCTGAGCATCATGTAGGCCCTTCACAAAAAGCAACATAGCAGCCAAATGGAGATGGTACCATACCAAACAGCAGTTGGGAGCCTCATGTATGGAGCGGTCGGCATGCAACTCAACATCAGCCAATAAGTGGGAGCAAAGAGCAAGTTCTGCGCCGACCTGGGTGTGCCACATTCGGAAGCTGTCAAGCGCATGCTATGCTACCTCCACAACAGTAGAAGCCTTAGCGTCACCCTTAACAGCAACAACAGCCCCATCCAAATCGGCGAGAAAGATGCAGATTGGGGTAGAGATCTGGAAACAAGGAGATTGGCTAGTGATATTGTGATTTTTCTTGGAGGAGCAGCAATCAGCTGAAAGAGAAAGAATTAGTTGTGTGTGTGTTTCTCTATCCTCCAGTCAAGTGGAGTACAATGCTTTGAGCAAAGGAGCAAAGGAATTATTGTGGTTGCGTGAGCTGTTGGAAAGTCTTGGGCAGCAACAGAGAACTGCAACAACCATCTACTATGACAACATTAGCAACATCGTGCTCATAAAGAACGCAAAGTTCCAGACCCGTACCAAGTACATCGACCTGTGCTACCACTTTGTACGTGAGCTCATGGCAAAGGAGGTAGTGCACATAAAGTTTTTCCCCTCAAGAATGATGCTAGAACGTTTCCTAAGGACATCAAGTCGCTAGAAGCACATCACATTCAGAATTATCAGGGCACAATGTGGACTTGTGCAATTTGTGTTCTTGTAAAGTGGGAAAGTGATTAATGGAGGTTGGCAAAAAGTGACCAAATTTGGTCGCTCGATAAAAACTATCACTCAAAACAGATGCATAGAGGATTAACTCCTGGTTCTGTAGCCTTTTATGGACCTCAATGTCAAATCTGATTGAGGGAGATATGGATTTTAAAGGTTTGATGGTAGTGGGTCTGATTAAAGTGACTGCTCCCGCACAACCAGCACCAATGATGACCAGAAATTGTTGGCACGAGAGGCTTAGAGAAGCCTTCCAGGTAGAAAGGCTGTAGAAAACCTTCAATGAGCTTCAATAGAGTGGATTTGAGAGAGAGGGGGGGAGAGAGAGAGAGAGAGAGAGAGAGAGAGAGATAGAGAGAGAAAGAGAGAGAGAGAGGGAGGTGAGAACCCAAAGGGAAGAGAGGAAAGGACTGGATGACAAGATAGGGTTGGATTTGGATGATAGGGAGGGAGAGGGGAGTGTGACCAGTTAAGGGGAGATGGGGAAATGAGAAATTGCAGAGAAGAGCAAGGAGAGGAGAGAGATGATACAGGGGAGGAAGAGTAGGTAGTGGCATGTTATCAAAGACAAGGTGAATTGAAGGGAGTAGGTGGGGCAAGACCGCCACAGATCACGAGGGCACCACCAGCACAGAGGACCAAGAAGGCAGAGGAGTGGCCAAGTGGAGATCACAGAAGTACACCGGAAAGGTCATAACAATGGGGGCCAGGTAGGAGCAATTAGGGTTAATG
>SZWC01040089.1:0-11561 GCA_023375785.1 Penium margaritaceum
TCACTGAAACCAAGCCGGGTCACAGTAACCAAAGCCGGCTCATATAAAAAAAAGCCAGGTCAAACAAACCAAAGCCGGGTCACATAAATCGGGGTCACAGAAGCCAAACCCGGGTCATAGAAACCAAGTCGTGGTCACAGAAACCAAAGCCGGGTCACAGGAACCAAAAACGGTCCCATAAACCGAACCCGGGTCACAAAAACAGTAGCCGGGTCACATGTATCTGGGTCATAGAAGCCAAAGCCGGGTCACAGAAACCAAATCCGGGTCACAGAAACCAAAGCCCGATCACAGAAACCAACGCCGAGTCATAGAAAGCAAAGCCGGGTCACAGTACCCAAAGCCGGGTTACAGAAACCAAAGTCGGGTCACAGAAACCAAAGCCGGGTCACAGAAACCAATACCGGGTCACAGAAACGAAAGCTAGGTCATAGAAACCAAAGAAGGGTCACAGAAACCAAAGCCGGGTCAAAGAAACCAAAGCTGGGTAAACCAAAGCCGGTACACAGAAACCAAAGCTGGACCAAAGAAACCAAAGCTGGGTCAGATAAACCAAAGCCGGGTCATAGAAACCAAAGCCGGGTCACAAAAACCAAAGCCGGGTCACAGAAAGCAAAGCCGGGTCACAGATACCAATGCCGGGTCACAGAAGCCAAAACCGGGTCACAGAAATCAAAGCCGGGGCACAGAAACCAAAGCCGGGGCACAGAAACCAAAGCCGGGGCACAGAAACCAAAGCCGGGGCACAGAAACCAAAGCCGGGGCACAGAAACCAAAGCCGGGGCACAGAAACCAAAGCCGGGGCACAGAAACCAAAGCCGGGGCACAGAAACCAAAGCCGGGGCACAGAAACCAAAGCCGGGGCACAGAAACCAAAGCCGGGGCACAGAAACCAAAGCCGGGGCACAGAAACCAAAGCCGGGGCACAGAAACCAAAGCCGGGGCACAGAAACCAAAGCCGGGGCACAGAAACCAAAGCCGGGGCACAGAAACCAAAGCCGGGGCACAGAAACCAAAGCCGGGGCACAGAAACCAAAGCCGGGGCACAGAAACCAAAGCCGGGGCACAGAAACCAAAGCCGGGGCACAGAAACCAAAGCCGGGGCACAGAAACCAAAGCCGGGGCACAGAAACCAAAGCCGGGGCACAGAAACCAAAGCCGGGGCACAGAAACCAAAGCCGGGGCACAGAAACCAAAGCCGGGGCACAGAAACCAAAGCCGGGGCACAGAAACCAAAGCCGGGGCACAGAAACCAAAGCCGGGGCACAGAAACCAAAGCCGGGGCACAGAAACCAAAGCCGGGGCACAGAAACCAAAGCCGGGGCACAGAAACCAAAGCCGGGGCACAGAAACCAAAGCCGGGGCACAGAAACCAAAGCCGGGGCACAGAAACCAAAGCCGGGGCACAGAAACCAAAGCCGGGGCACAGAAACCAAAGCCGGGGCACAGAAACCAAAGCCGGGGCACAGAAACCAAAGCCGGGGCACAGAAACCAAAGCCGGGGCACAGAAACCAAAGCCGGGGCACAGAAACCAAAGCCGGGGCACAGAAACCAAAGCCGGGGCACAGAAACCAAAGCCGGGGCACAGAAACCAAAGCCGGGGCACAGAAACCAAAGCCGGGGCACAGAAACCAAAGCCGGGGCACAGAAACCAAAGCCGGGGCACAGAAACCAAAGCCGGGGCACAGAAACCAAAGCCGGGGCACAGAAACCAAAGCCGGGGCACAGAAACCAAAGCCGGGGCACAGAAACCAAAGCCGGGGCACAGAAACCAAAGCCGGGGCACAGAAACCAAAGCCGGGGCACAGAAACCAAAGCCGGGGCACAGAAACCAAAGCCGGGGCACAGAAACCAAAGCCGGGGCACAGAAACCAAAGCCGGGGCACAGAAACCAAAGCCGGGGCACAGAAACCAAAGCCGGGGCACAGAAACCAAAGCCGGGGCACAGAAACCAAAGCCGGGGCACAGAAACCAAAGCCGGGGCACAGAAACCAAAGCCGGGGCACAGAAACCAAAGCCGGGGCACAGAAACCAAAGCCGGGGCACAGAAACCAAAGCCGGGGCACAGAAACCAAAGCCGGGGCACAGAAACCAAAGCCGGGGCACAGAAACCAAAGCCGGGGCACAGAAACCAAAGCCGGGGCACAGAAACCAAAGCCGGGGCACAGAAACCAAAGCCGGGGCACAGAAACCAAAGCCGGGGCACAGAAACCAAAGCCGGGGCACAGAAACCAAAGCCGGGGCACAGAAACCAAAGCCGGGGCACAGAAACCAAAGCCGGGGCACAGAAACCAAAGCCGGGGCACAGAAACCAAAGCCGGGGCACAGAAACCAAAGCCGGGGCACAGAAACCAAAGCCGGGGCACAGAAACCAAAGCCGGGGCACAGAAACCAAAGCCGGGGCACAGAAACCAAAGCCGGGGCACAGAAACCAAAGCCGGGGCACAGAAACCAAAGCCGGGGCACAGAAACCAAAGCCGGGGCACAGAAACCAAAGCCGGGGCACAGAAACCAAAGCCGGGGCACAGAAACCAAAGCCGGGGCACAGAAACCAAAGCCGGGGCACAGAAACCAAAGCCGGGGCACAGAAACCAAAGCCGGGGCACAGAAACCAAAGCCGGGGCACAGAAACCAAAGCCGGGGCACAGAAACCAAAGCCGGGGCACAGAAACCAAAGCCGGGGCACAGAAACCAAAGCCGGGGCACAGAAACCAAAGCCGGGGCACAGAAACCAAAGCCGGGGCACAGAAACCAAAGCCGGGGCACAGAAACCAAAGCCGGGGCACAGAAACCAAAGCCGGGGCACAGAAACCAAAGCCGGGGCACAGAAACCAAAGCCGGGGCACAGAAACCAAAGCCGGGGCACAGAAACCAAAGCCGGGGCACAGAAACCAAAGCCGGGGCACAGAAACCAAAGCCGGGGCACAGAAACCAAAGCCGGGGCACAGAAACCAAAGCCGGGGCACAGAAACCAAAGCCGGGGCACAGAAACCAAAGCCGGGGCACAGAAACCAAAGCCGGGGCACAGAAACCAAAGCCGGGGCACAGAAACCAAAGCCGGGGCACAGAAACCAAAGCCGGGGCACAGAAACCAAAGCCGGGGCACAGAAACCAAAGCCGGGGCACAGAAACCAAAGCCGGGGCACAGAAACCAAAGCCGGGGCACAGAAACCAAAGCCGGGGCACAGAAACCAAAGCCGGGGCACAGAAACCAAAGCCGGGGCACAGAAACCAAAGCCGGGGCACAGAAACCAAAGCCGGGGCACAGAAACCAAAGCCGGGGCACAGAAACCAAAGCCGGGGCACAGAAACCAAAGCCGGGGCACAGAAACCAAAGCCGGGGCACAGAAACCAAAGCCGGGGCACAGAAACCAAAGCCGGGGCACAGAAACCAAAGCCGGGGCACAGAAACCAAAGCCGGGGCACAGAAACCAAAGCCGGGGCACAGAAACCAAAGCCGGGGCACAGAAACCAAAGCCGGGGCACAGAAACCAAAGCCGGGGCACAGAAACCAAAGCCGGGGCACAGAAACCAAAGCCGGGGCACAGAAACCAAAGCCGGGGCACAGAAACCAAAGCCGGGGCACAGAAACCAAAGCCGGGGCACAGAAACCAAAGCCGGGGCACAGAAACCAAAGCCGGGGCACAGAAACCAAAGCCGGGGCACAGAAACCAAAGCCGGGGCACAGAAACCAAAGCCGGGGCACAGAAACCAAAGCCGGGGCACAGAAACCAAAGCCGGGGCACAGAAACCAAAGCCGGGGCACAGAAACCAAAGCCGGGGCACAGAAACCAAAGCCGGGGCACAGAAACCAAAGCCGGGGCACAGAAACCAAAGCCGGGGCACAGAAACCAAAGCCGGGGCACAGAAACCAAAGCCGGGGCACAGAAACCAAAGCCGGGGCACAGAAACCAAAGCCGGGGCACAGAAACCAAAGCCGGGGCACAGAAACCAAAGCCGGGGCACAGAAACCAAAGCCGGGGCACAGAAACCAAAGCCGGGGCACAGAAACCAAAGCCGGGGCACAGAAACCAAAGCCGGGGCACAGAAACCAAAGCCGGGGCACAGAAACCAAAGCCGGGGCACAGAAACCAAAGCCGGGGCACAGAAACCAAAGCCGGGGCACAGAAACCAAAGCCGGGGCACAGAAACCAAAGCCGGGGCACAGAAACCAAAGCCGGGGCACAGAAACCAAAGCCGGGGCACAGAAACCAAAGCCGGGGCACAGAAACCAAAGCCGGGGCACAGAAACCAAAGCCGGGGCACAGAAACCAAAGCCGGGGCACAGAAACCAAAGCCGGGGCACAGAAACCAAAGCCGGGGCACAGAAACCAAAGCCGGGGCACAGAAACCAAAGCCGGGGCACAGAAACCAAAGCCGGGGCACAGAAACCAAAGCCGGGGCACAGAAACCAAAGCCGGGGCACAGAAACCAAAGCCGGGGCACAGAAACCAAAGCCGGGGCACAGAAACCAAAGCCGGGGCACAGAAACCAAAGCCGGGGCACAGAAACCAAAGCCGGGGCACAGAAACCAAAGCCGGGGCACAGAAACCAAAGCCGGGGCACAGAAACCAAAGCCGGGGCACAGAAACCAAAGCCGGGGCACAGAAACCAAAGCCGGGGCACAGAAACCAAAGCCGGGGCACAGAAACCAAAGCCGGGGCACAGAAACCAAAGCCGGGGCACAGAAACCAAAGCCGGGGCACAGAAACCAAAGCCGGGGCACAGAAACCAAAGCCGGGGCACAGAAACCAAAGCCGGGGCACAGAAACCAAAGCCGGGGCACAGAAACCAAAGCCGGGGCACAGAAACCAAAGCCGGGGCACAGAAACCAAAGCCGGGGCACAGAAACCAAAGCCGGGGCACAGAAACCAAAGCCGGGGCACAGAAACCAAAGCCGGGGCACAGAAACCAAAGCCGGGGCACAGAAACCAAAGCCGGGGCACAGAAACCAAAGCCGGGGCACAGAAACCAAAGCCGGGGCACAGAAACCAAAGCCGGGGCACAGAAACCAAAGCCGGGGCACAGAAACCAAAGCCGGGGCACAGAAACCAAAGCCGGGGCACAGAAACCAAAGCCGGGTCACAGAAGCCAAAACCGGGTCACAGAAACCAAAGCCGGGTCACAGAAACCAAAGCCGGGTCATAGAAACCAAAACCGGGTCACAGAAATCAAAGCCGGGTCACAGAAACCAAAGCTGGGTCACAGAAACCAAGGCCAGGCCACAGAAACCAAATCCGGGTCACAGAAACCAAAGCCGGGTCACAGAAACCAAAGCCGGGTCACAAAAACCATAGCCGAGTCCCAGAAAGCCGGGTCACAGAAGCCAAAGCCGGATCACAGAAACCAAAGCCGGGTGCAAGTAGGGCGCAACTAGGGTGCAACTAGGGTGCAAGTAGGGCGCAACTAGGGTGTAACTACGGCGCAACTAGGGTGCAACTAAAGCGCAAGTAGGGCGCAAGTAAGACGCATCTAGGGTGCAACTAGGGCACAATTAGGGCGTAGCTAGTGCCCAACTGAGGTGCAAATAGGGCGCAAGTAGGGCGCCAATAGGGTGTAGGTAGGGTGCAAGAAGGGCGCAACTAGGGCGCAACTAGGTCGTAACTAAGACGCAACTAGGGTGCAAGAAGGGCGCAACTAGGCCGCAAGTAGGGTGCAAGTAGGGCAAAACTAGGGCACAATTGAGGCGCAACAAGGGCGCAACTAGGGCGCAACTAGGCGCAACTAGGGTGCAACAAGGGCGCAACTAGGGCGCAAGTAGAGCGCAACTAGGGCACAACTAGGGCGCAACTAGGGCGCCACTAGGGCGCAACTAGAGTGCAACTAGGGCGCAACTAGGGCGCAACTAGGGCGCAATTAGGGTGCAACTGGGGGCAACTAGGGCGCAACTAGGGTGCAACTAGGGCGCAACTAGGGTGCAACTAGGGCGCAACGAGGGTGTAACAAGGGCGCAACTAGGGCGCAACTAGGATGCAACTAGGGCGCAAGTAGGGCACAACTAGGGCGCAACTAGGGTGCAACTAGTCTGCAAGTTGGGCGCAACTAGGGCGCAACTAAGGCACAACTAGGGCGTAAGTACGACGCAACTAAGGGCGCAACAAGGGGACAACTAAGGCGTAGCTAGTGCCCAACTGAGGCGCAACTAGGGCACAAGTAGGCGCCAGTAGGGTGCAAGTAGGGCGCAACTAGGGCGCAACTAGGGCGCAACTAGGACGCAGCTAGGGCGCAACTAGTGCGTAACTAGGGTGTAACTAGGGTGTAAGTAGGGGGAAACTAGGACGCAACTAGGGCGCAACTAGGACGCAACTAGGGCATAACTAGGGCGCAATTAGGTCGCAACTAGGGCGCAACTAGGGTGCAACTAGTGCGCAACTAGGGCGCAACTAGGGCGCGACTAGGGCACGACTAGGGCGCGACTTGGGCACAACTAGGGCGCAAGTAGGGCACAACTAGGGCGCAACTAGGGTGCAATTAGGGCGCAATTAGGGCGCAACTGGGGGCAACTAGGGCGCAACTAGGGCGCAACTAGGTTACAACTAGGGCACAACTAGGGCGCAACTAGGGCGCAACTAGGGTGCAACTAGGACGCAACTAGGGCGCAACTAGAGCGCAACTAGGGCGCAACGGGGGCGCAACAAGGGCGCAACAAAGGCGCAACTAGGGCGCAACGAGGGCGCAACGAGGGCGCAAGTAGGGCGCAACTAGGGCGCAACTAGGGCGCAACGAGGGCGCAACTAGGGCGCATCTAGGGCGCAACTAGGACGCAACTAGGGCGCAATTAGGGCGTAACTGGGGGCAACTAGGGCGCAACTAGGGCGTAACTAGGGCGCAACTAGGGCGCGACTAGGGCACGACTAGGGCGCGACTAGGGCGCAACTAGGGCGCAACTAGGGCGCAACGAGGGCGCAACTAGGGCGCATCTAGGGCGCAACTAGGACGCAACTAGGGCGCAACTAAGGGGTAACTAGGGTGCAACTAGGGCGCAACTAGAGCACAACTTGGGCACAACTAGGACGCAACTAGGTCGCAACTAGGGCGCAACTAGGGCGCAACTAGGGCGCAACTAGGGCGCAACTAGGGCGCAACCGGGGCGTAACCAGGGCGCAACTAGGGCGCAACTAGGGCACAACTAGGACACAACTAGGGGGCAACTAGGGTGCAACTAGCGTGCAAGTTGGGCGCAACTAAGGTGCAACTAAGGCTCAACTAGCGCGCAAGTAGGGCACAAGTAGGACGCAACTAGGGCGCAACTAGGGCACAACTAGGGCGTAACTAGTCCCCAACTAAGGCACAACTAGGGTGCAATAAGGGTGCCAGTAAAGCGCAAGTAGGGTGCAATAAGGGTAGAAATAGGGTACAACAAGAGCGCAACTAGGGCGCAACTAGGGCGCACCTAGGGCGTGACTAGGGCGCGATTAGGACGCGACTAGGGTGCAACTAGGGTGCAACTAGGGCGCAACTAGGGCGCAACTAGGGCGCAACTAGGGCGCAACTAGGATGCAACTAGGGCGCAACTAGGGCGCAACTAAGGTACAACTAGGGCGCAACTAGGGGGCAACTAGGGCGCAACAAGGGTGCAACTAGGGCGCAAGTAGGGCACAAGTAGGGCGCAAGTAGGACGCAACTATGGCACAAGTGGGGTACACCTAGGGCGTAAAAAGGGCGCAACTAGGGCGCAACGTGAGCGCAAGAAGGGCACAACGAGGGCGCAACGAGGGCGTAACGAGGGCACAACAAGGGCTCAACAAGGGCGCAACTAGGGCGCAACTAGGGCGCAACTATGGCAGAACTAGGGCGCAACTAGGGAGCAACTAGGGTGCAACTAGGACACAAGTAGGGCGCATCTTGGGTGCAACTAGGGCACAACTAAGGTGCAACTAAGGCGCAACTAAGGCGCAACTAAGGCGCAAGTAGGGCACAAGTAGGACGCAGCTAGGTTGCAACTAGGGTACAACTAGGGCGTAGCTAGTGCCCAACTGAGGCGCAACTAGGACGAGAGTAGGGCGCAAGTAGGGCACAAGTAGGACGCAGCTAGGTTGCAACTAGGGTACAACTAGGGCGTAGCTAGTGCCCAACTGAGGCGCAACTAGGACGAGAGTAGGGCGCAAGTAGGGTGCAACTAGGGCACAACTAGGGCACAACTAGGGCGCAACTAGGGCACAACTAAGGTGCAACTACGGCGCAAATGGGGCACAAGTAGGACGCAAGTATGGCGCAAGTAGGGTACAACTAGGACGTAGCTAGTGCCCAGCTGAGGCGCAACTAGGGAGCAACTAGGGCTCAACGAAGACGTAACTAGGGTGCAAGTATGGCGCAACTAGGACGCAAGTAGGGCGCAAGTAGGGCGCAACTAGGGCACAACTAAGGCGCAACAAGGACGCAACTAGAGCGCAACTAGGGCGCAACTAGGCCACAACTAGGCCGCAACTAGGGTGCAACTAGGGCGCAACTAGGGCGCAACTAGGGCGCAACTAGGGTTCAACTAGAGCGCAACTAGGGCGCAACTAGGGCGCAACTAGGACGCAACTAGGGCGCAACTAGAGCGCAACTAGGGCGCAACTAGGGTGCAACAAGGGCGCATCAAGGGTGCAACTAGGGCATAACGAGGGCGCAACGAGGGCGCAACTAGGGCGCAACTAGGGCGCAACTAGGGCGCAACTAGGGTGTAACTAGGGCGCAAGTAGGGTGCAACTAGGGAGCAACTAGAGCACAACTAGGGCACAACTAGGACGCAACTAGGTCGCAACTAGGGCGCAACTAGGGCGCAACTAGGGCGCAACTAGGGCGCAACTAGGGTGTAACTAGGGCGCAAGTAGGGTGCAACTAGGGAGCAACTAGAGCACAACTTGGGCACAACTAGGACGCAACTAGGTCGCAACTAGGGCGCAACTAGGGCGCAACTAGGGCGCAACTAGGGCGCAACTAGAGCGCAACTAGGGCGCAACCGGGGCGTAACCAGGGCGCAACTAGGGCGCAACTAGGGCACAACTAGGGTACAACTAGGGCGGAACTAGGGTGCAACTAGTGTGCAAGTTTGGCTCAACTAAGGTGCAACTAAGGCGCAACTAGCGCACAAGTAGGGCACAAGTAGGACGCAACTAGGGTGCAACTAGGGCACAACTATGGCGTAGCTAGTGCCCAACTAAGGCACAACTAGGGCGCAATAAGGGTTCCAGTAGAGTGCAAGTAGGGTGTAATAAGGGCGCAACTAGGGGGCAAGTAGGGCGCAACTGGGGGCAACCAGGGCGTAGCTATTGCCCAACTGAGGCGCAACTAGGGCGCGACTCGGACGCGACTAGGGCGCAACTAGAGCGCAACTAGGGCGCGACTCGGACGCGACTAGGGCGCAACTAGAGCGCAACTAGGGCGCGACTCGGACGCGACTAGGGCGCAACTAGAGCGCAACTAGGGCGCGACTCGGACGCGACTAGGGCGCAACTAGAGCGCAACTAGGGCGCGACTCGGACGCGACTAGGGCGCAACTAGAGCGCAACTAGGGCGCGACTCGGACGCGACTAGGGCGCAACTAGAGCGCAACTAGGGCGCGACTCGGACGCGACTAGGGCGCAACTAGAGCGCAACTAGGGCGCGACTCGGACGCGACTAGGGCGCAACTAGAGCGCAACTAGGGCGCGACTCGGACGCGACTAGGGCGCAACTAGAGCGCAACTAGGGCGCGACTCGGACGCAACTAGGGCGCAACTGGGGGCAACCAGGGCGTAGCTATTGCCCAACTGAGGCGCAACTAGGGCGCAAGTAGGGCGCCAGTAGGGTGTAGGTTTGGTGCAGAAGGGTGCAAGAAGGGCGCAACTAGGGTGCAACTAGGGCGCAACTAGGACGCACCTAGGGGAAAAGTAGGGTGCAAGTAGGGCGCAAGTAGGGCACAAGTAGGATGCAACTAAGGTGCAACTAGGGCACAACTAGGATGCAACTAGGGTGCAACTAGGGGGCAACTAGGGTGTAACTAGTGTGCAAGTTGGGCGCAACTAGGGCGCAACTAAGGTGCAACTAGGGCGCAAGTAGGGTGCAACTAGAGCGCAACTAGGGCGCAACTAGGGCACAACTAGGGTGCAACTAGGGTGCAAGTAGGGTGAAACTAGGGTGCAACTAGAGCGCAAGCATGGCAGAACTAGGGCGCAACTAGGGTGCAACTAGGGTGCAACTAGTGCGCAAGTTGGGCAAAACTAAGGTGCTACTAAGGCGCAACTAGCGCGCAAGTAATGCACCAGTAGGATGCAACCAGCACGCAACTAGGGCACAACTAGGGCGTAGCCAGTGCCCAACTAAGGCACAACTAGGATGCAAGTAGGGTGCCAGTAGGGCGTAAGTAGGGTGCAATAAGGGCGCAAATAGGGTGCAACTAGGGCGCAACTAGGACACAACTAGGGCGCAACTAGGGTGCAACTAGGGCGCGACTAGGGCGCAACTAGGGCGCAACTAGGGTGCAACTAGGGCACAACTAGGGCGCAACTAGGGCGCAACTAGGGTACAACTAGGGCATAGCTAGTGTCCAACGGAGGCGCAACTAGGGCGCAAGTAGGGCGCAATTAGGGCGCAAGTAGGGTGGAACTAGTGCGCAACTAGCGCGCAACTAGGGCGCAACTAGGGCGCAACTAGGGCGGAACTAGGGCGCAACTAGGGCGCAAGTAGGGCGCAACTAGGGTCACAAAAACAAAAGCCGGGTCACAGAAACCAAAGTCGGATTACATAAACCAAAGCTGGGTCACAGAAACAAAAGCCGGGTCACAAAAACCAAAGCCAGGTGACCGAAACCAAAGCTATGTCACAGAAACCAAAGCCATGTCATAGAAACCAAAGCCGAGTCACACGATCCAGAGCCGGGTCACAGCGAACCAAAGCCAGGTCACAGAAACCAAAGCTGGGTCACAGAGACCAAAGCCGGGTCAGAGAAACCAAAGCCGGGTCACAGAATCCAAAGCCGGGTCACAGAAACCAAAACTGGGTCACAAAAACCAAAGCCGGGTCACAGAAACCAAAGCCGGGTCACAGAATCCAAAGCCGGGTCACAGAAACCAAAACTGGGTCACAAAAACCAAAGCCGGGTCACAGAAACCAAAGCCGGGTCACATAAACCTAAGCCAAGTCACAGAGACGAAAGACGGGTCCCAGAAACCAAAGCCGCGTCACAAAAACCAGAGCCTGGCCACAGAAACCAAAGGCGGGTCACAGAAACCAAAGTCGGGTCACAGAAACGAAAGCCGGGTCACAACAACCAAAGTCGGGTCACAGAAACCAAAGTCGAGTCACAGCAAACAAAGCCGGGTCACAGAAAGCAAAGCCGGGTCACACAAACCAAAGCCGGGTCACAAAACCCAAAGCCAGGTCAGAGAAAAGAAAGCCAAGTCACTGAAACCAAAGCCGGGTCATAGAAACCAAAGCCGGGTCACAGAAACCAAAGCCGGGTCACATAAACCAAAGCCGGATCACAGAAACCAAAGCCGGGTCAAAGAAACCAAAACCGGGTCACACAAATGAAAGCCGGGTCACAGAAACCAAAGCTGGGTCACAGGAACCAAAGCCATGCCACAGAAACCAAAGC
>SZWC01040114.1:0-11588 GCA_023375785.1 Penium margaritaceum
TATATGTATATGTATATGTATATGTATATGTATATGTATATGTATATGTATATGTATATGTATATGTATATGTATATGTATATGTAAATGTATATGTATATGTATATGTACATGTATATGTATATGTGTATGTGTATGTGTATGTATATGTATATGTATATGTATATGTATATGTATATGTATATGTATATGTATATGTATATGTTAGTGCATATGTATTTGTTTGTGCCATACATAAACAAAAGGGTGAACCATTGAAAATTGCGCATGTACACTTGTATGTATATGTCCATGTGCATAAATGCATATGCATATGCACATGTACATGCATACAAAACATGCATGTACATGCATAGACATATATCCGTTTTTGTCAACAACAAAGTGGCACAAAAGCGTGAAATTTGAACATTAAAACACAATTGATCAATGATTTCATCAAGATCGTGTTACCATAAGTTCAAAGAAGTTGCTTTCTGGGTATATGGCTTTCCGTATGAATTGATTGTTGATGAAGCTGTCGCTTCTATAATGGAAACGAGAAACAATTCTTCTTTCAAAAATGAGCACATGGACATCCCATGTTATGGCTTTACCATCAAAGGATGAAAATGCATGAGTCCATGTTATCGCGATGCCTTAATTGGAGAAACATTAAATGAATACATGTTTAAATGATGTTTTCTTTATGCCTTGCACCTTATCATTTTATGATTGATAGATGTACATCTAGGTACATGACTGGATACAACATTTGAAAGGAACATAAGTTGTAGCAGAACAATGTCCAAGAAAAAGTGAAACAAAACATATCCTTAATAGGATTATATACAAGTGGGACGATAATACAAAAATGAGTAGCATGAGCTCGTCCATGAGTCAAAAACAATTCTTCACAATGAAAAGAAGTGGTTGAGAAGTGAACAATAATCTTTTTGGTGAATGAAATAATTAGCCAAATATTGATGATGAATAAAGCTTGATGGTTACTTCTTAATTTTGTAACCGTTTGAAGTGTACAAATGTTATCAAAACACCAAATTCTGTGAAATAGTGTCGGTGACATGAGTTCATACATACCTCTAAGTAACTTTGTTTTTGAAACGGATGATTCAGTTTTCTACTACAGAGTTTCCAAGGCTGTTTGACAATCTCATGTTTTTTTTAAATAAAACTATGAGAGTTCTTGAGTGGTGCCAATAGGTTATCACCATAGAGGCAATATCTGATATTAATGCTTTATGGTAACTAAATGACGGAACCCACTTCTCAGTGAATTGCTTGCTTGTGTTACAGATGAAGTTTATCTTTTGGTCAAAATGACTATTTTATCATATCGAACTACTAATGCCATACAATTACACTTGAGATTACATGCAACAATCCACGAGAAATGTATATTATTTCATCAATGCAACATGTTGATGGATTTCATACCTCGAAATGGCATGCCTTTGATCATACCACATATACTAATTGAGCCTCCAACCAAATTTTCTCAAATGTAATTGATCTGTAAAAGAAATCACAAACAAAACATATATATTGTACATGTAAGTTTCAGCAAGAGTATTTCTGAGTGAAGTTAGTTTTTTCCCAAGGAAAGATACCTCATTTGTCTTTGCTGAAGTTGAACTAAACTCCCTTGACCGAGAGGGTGTCAATTAGGCATGTGGATTTCGTTCATTTTGGGCATGGTTGTACAAGTGCTTATTTCTGAACACAAGTAAAAACGATTCCAATGTGTTACTACTATGAAATATACTAGCTAGATTCTTTCAAATGTCTTGTTTGAAAAGGATAACGTTTACAACTGCTTGAAATGCACAATGAATTTCTCTTTTTACTGATATAATGAAATGTAAACAATTTCAAGGCATGAAAGAAATACATCATGTTTTACATTGACAAAACTTAGGATTTCCACTTGAGTTGAGTTTCCGTACGTGAATTTGTTGGGGAAAAAAAATCATTTTCCATAAAATTTGATGGAAGTTCATTTTCAAAATTCCTTAAAAAAAACTTAAAATCAACAAAACGCTTCTAATAAGAACCCTTTTGTGTGAATGTGGAAAAGCAGAATGTCTAAAAACCTGTAGTTTTATTTACGAAACCCCTTGGTGTGGTTGGTAAGATTTAGGTCATAGTCACAAGGAATACACACCTAAAGATGTTATTTGTTATTTTTAACACGGATTATGCTCGTTTGGTAAAACCAAAGGTATAAAGACTATGTTTTTGGATGACTTCCATACACTTTGAGATTGGATATCTCGAAAAGACCTTGAATAGTGATATGACTTTGATAGGGATGTAAGCAATAAACAGTAGTAATGTTTGGAAGAGGAATGAGGGAATTATTATTACGATCAAGATCACAAAGGATAAAGCATTTTAGTGCCTTGTGAAGGACTTTCAAAGCAATTGTGCATACCAGATAACCAATGCCACCTCCCATGAAGAAGAGTCGGATTTTCAACAAGGAGAAAAGGAGTTCTCACTATCCACTACATTGGACCTCGATGCCTACCAAATCTACAAATAAAAAAGCATACAAACTCCTTACGCTTGGTGAAGCCTTGTGGAAGCCAAAAATTGCAAAAAACATATGTAATAAATATAAGTGTGTTGGTGAATGCATGGTTCTAACAAAGATGACAGTTGTTCAAATACTTCTCGTACAAGAAACGTCACGCAAAGGTACCAAACTGGAATCATGTTTCTCCTCAAAATGTTTCACAACAATGCATGCTAAGCTCATTTTAGGGATTTTCCCTTCAATGGGTGAGGCAGAATAATCACAACAATAAGTTAAACACGTACCTCACACAGTGTGCGCAAATGTATCTCATACACACACTTGAAGAGGGCTAGACAATTTTGACCATCTATGTTAAAATAGAAATTGACCATATTTCTTAAACACAAGTGTGATGGGTCTTCGCTAAACACACACCACATCTTAAGAAAATCTTGCAAAGACCATATGTGTCCCATTTTTTCAAGAGCTAGTCAATAAAAAAAGATTTTTTTGTTTTTGATTGTGGGTGAATGTGATGAAAGTTTGTTGTGACTATCAACATTTCACACATTTCATCTTATTCATGCATTTTGAGACATGGTTTGTTTCATTAAGTATGCGATGATCGAACCTATGTGAGGAATGAAAAACATGTGTAGTTCTAAAAACTACTTCAATGAATGTAGCATATGGCTCATTTCTACTGTAAAATAATATGTGTAACAAACACGTTTTGCTAGAACTTGTCAATTTGTGTGCTTTCAGCCAAGAATATAGATTTTTTCTTTGCATGGTATGATGGCGCGGTAATGACTTGTGATGAAGTCACTAGAAATAAAAGTACCATGAACAAAATGGAGGAATTATCATGTCTACAACAGTGGGAATTCATTTAATATGGCCAAGATCAGTGTTAGGAATAAATCTCTTAACTTGCCACACACCATGTAGAATCGATGGAACTACTTCACCTAAATTTTGAAGTCGATACCATCCAGGCTCAAAATGAGTTGACGTTTTATATGCATGAAGTAGTCATGGACACATAGCAAGAGATTATTTATCTTTATGAAGAAGAAAAGAACTCGATAACAAGGTGCTATTTATGGTAAGTGGTTCTTCAACCACAATATCAAATTCTTGAAATAGTATCAAAAGCCACATGCAATTTTATGCAGTTGTACAAACTCCACAGAATTGCTATCCACCTCCTTCATCTCATCATGTAGGATAAAATCCACTAGCTCATTGTAAAGTAGTGATTAACCTGCCTCCAATTCAACACCCTCTAAAGAGAAAAATTGGCATAGAGAAGTTCAATTGACAAGACATGTCTCTAAAGCCATTTAAGTTCAAGTAAGCCCATCCAAAGAAAGTAAAGACCATCAGACATAGAAATCAAGTTATGTTTTCTTCAAAATTTAACAAATTAACCTTCATGACTAGATCATTCATGAAAAACATTATTCTGTGGATGAAGCAAAGAAAGTCTTGCCAACATAACTTCGTGAACTCACCTTCTCTAGAAGCCCTTTCCATCACTTATATCATCATCAAACATGGGAAGGAAGCTGAGGATTGACTGCGTGCTTTTTGTTATGCTCAATTCTATCTCTTGTAAAAAGCCTTCATTTGTATGATGTTTCTTTAAAAAGAGTAATTCAATCAGTTTGAAGACCAACAAAAGCAAAGCTCTTATTTTCCACCATGCCTCAAGAATCTCCTCCAAAGTGGAAAACAATTCATACTCCTTCTCCAACTTGACACCTAAATCATCTAACCAAGCTAGAATGTTCTCCTTAACTTTAAAATGTGTAAAGCCAAATACTTCAACCCTCAACTCCACTTGACGGAATAACTTGCAAAATTCCACATTCACATGTAAATGTACTGACACAAATAGGAACATTGACCAATAGCACATGTGAAAGCCAGAATCAGCAAGAAAGAGAAAATGAAATAATGAAAGTTTTGACTTTATGACATCAATGAGGAAGGAGAAGAAACAAACAAGCTCTTCAGGTCTCATGTATGGATGAAAACAACGATAAGATGGACAAGGAGAAGTACAACCAATACCATCAAACTGATGCATCAGAAAGATTGGGAGAGAATAATTCCTTGTCCTATTAATCCAACCTCTCACATTAAAGAACAGCTTCTTCCGGCAGTCAAAAGCTTCTATTTTCATAATGGCAAAAACAAACATTTCATATATCATTCAAGGACTCTACAAATCCTTTACCTTATCAAAATCTCTGAATATTTATGGTGGAAAAATATCAAAACAATCCGTCAGGGGCGTCAAAGTCACCATAACCCTTCTCTTCTACATACGTAGCATCTTAGTCAATCCAATACTCATGGGAAACTGATGATGGAAGGACAATTCTTCACCATAATGGACATGTAGCTCTACGTGGGAATGACATTAGGGGCACTTATCCCTACAAGAGATGTAAAGGAAAACAACATGATCAATATCCAAATCTACCCTTGCTATTTACGTAAGGAAATTCATGTAGTTGGCAGTTAGTCTCCAGAAAGCTATGCAACACGAGAACACTTGCATCTTTGGCTTCGTTGAGTTAACAACCTTCATTTGGGAAAACTACTTTCTTATAACCTCATCAATGTTATCATTGATGAGGTTATAAGAACAATCCTTGCAAAACTTCTTCGAATTGCAAATAGGTACATAAATACTTCACTTGTAGAGAAAATAAACAGCCTAGAGAGGTTGTACCTCGTCCATGTGAAAATCTCTGGAACATTCAATAAATCAACTTCCACGCAAACTCGTTTAGTGAACATGTTTGACAATGCCAATAAAGAAATCCGGAGTTACCCATTCAGCAAGCACAACGCATTCCTCACAAGCAATTTGGAGTATTTCTAACAACTTAAACACAATTACATTCCAAATCTCATTTTATACATTAAGACAATGCAAGCAAATTGAAAAAAAAGGTTTTTGGTACATAACTTAAGATGAAAGGAACCAAACAACAAAAGAAGTGGTTGTATAACACAAATGTATTTGTAAGGAGATGTTCAGTGCCATGCTACTCCTAGCATAAAACAGGATATTTAGGTGACCATAGCAACCCAACATAACACGTTGGACAAGAATCAACTACCAGATCCATACTTCCAAAAAAAGACTCCATTTGGAGCAATGAATGAAGAAATTCTACACAAAATCAGCTATTGAATGTTAGGCTACATGGCTTTGTACATTATCTCAAAAGAAAGAAAACATGAATCCAATGATAGAAGCTCCTAGAGAATATTCATCTACTAGAGTGACACCTTGAACGCATGGATCTTTTACAATTGCAGTATGCATCATTACATGAGTAGTTTTTTCCCTAGCTTCATGAGAAGTATCACAAGAAGACGTGAAAAGAAGAAAGTACAAGAATTTTAAAGAATTTAAATATGAAAAGACCATTTCTTGGCCAACATGTAGAATAGATAACTAACCACGATAAAGCCGCGACAGGCCAAGGAGGAGATAATGAAGGCGATTGACACCATTGTGTTGAATCCTGAGGGCCAAGACCTCAAAATCCACCAAGGAGTTAATCATGGAAACATGCAACATGAGTCTCCGATTGTTGCAGAGGTGAATAATGGTGTCTTACATAAATTCACCTTTAAACAACATGTGGATGAGTGTTCTTTGCAAGAGAGATGGGAATGCAACACAATTCCTAGTATATTGTGGTTGTGAATTGTTTTCTTTGAATGTACGATGTATCTGAATCGAGCAACAATACACCATCAGGTCAAACTAGATTCATCAACCATCATACTGAAGCCCTCATTGATAAGACCATTCCTAGACATTATTCTCACATTAATCAAATCCCTTAAGCACTCAACAATGCAACTAGACATCCCATGTTTCACTTCTCACCTAAGACATATCCTTTGTCACCGATTCTCTCTCTCATTTTTCTCTTTTTTCTCATTCTTGATTTTTTGCACTCCCTATACTTTCCTTATTGCTAACGGTCGTAAGCAAACCTCCTTTTCCCCTATTTCCTCCATGTTGAACCTCTCCTCCCTAATGCTCTGTCTTTCATATCCCCCTTACATGTACCTTCTCCTCCTTCATCCACCTTCAAAATCTTGTTTTCCACGTCCACCCCCTGTACTACACCTTCTCCTCTTCCAACTTCATCCTTTTTGTCCCTCACCTCCTCCTCCATCCCCTTTTCTCCCTTCCCCTCACTTACTCAATTTGTGCCTCCCTCTCTTTCCTCCTCCCCTCCCCTCTTCTCCACCTTGTCCTCCTCCTTCTCTTGATCATCCTTGTCTTCCCTCAACCAAGTCCTGATTCCGTTTTTCTTCTTGACCCGCTTCTACTCCCCTCCTCCCCTCCTTAAATACTACTTTTTTGCCTCCCTCCACTTTCACCCCTACACCACACTCCTCATCAATGACCTCTATGTTCTTAGTCTCCCCTCCAAACTTCTACATCAAATGGCCTTCCTTCATCTTAGAATCCTTTTTCCTCTCCTTGAATTTCTTCCTCACCTCCCCATCCATGTGCCATTTAATTTTAGATTTTTTCTTCCAATCTGCGTCCACCTCCAAGTCCCTCTCTCCTTCAGCCTTTTCTACTACTCTCCTTCCTTGCCCCTCTTATTGATTTTTTGTCCTCTCAAAATCCCTTTCTTCCCCAGTTGCATTCCCCTCTCCTTTCCCTCTCCCTCTAGTTCCTCTTCCCCCTCCCCCTTCCGTTTTTCTAGCATCCTTCAATTTCCGCATCCTCTTCATCTTCTCACTTCATGCACATGATTCTTCTGAATTGTAATTCTTATCACACCTATGAAATTGTGGTGCATCGAGTGTTTTTACATCACAATTTTGAAACACCCAATTTGCAAACACAGATTTGGAGTTGGACGTTACAGAGACAGGTCATCATGAAGAGCGATGGGCTGACGATGTTGATGAACTGAATATTAAGGAGGATGTTGATGAAGTTGAGATGGAGGAGGAAATGAATTTGAAGGAGGATGAGGAAGAGAAGAAGGGAGAGGAATAAGGGGAGGAGGTGAGGCGGCAATTCATCATAAGCCAGTTTCCCTAGAAATTCGTGAGGATAGAGTGTACGACAATGTATCAGTAGTCAAAATGAGCAAGGAGGGTGATGGAGGAATAAGAAGAACACGTCTTTTTCGTTTGCACATAAGACAACCTGATCAAGTAGTAAGGATAGAAATCCAGAGGGCAAATGTCGTTGCAACATTCAAGACAATGGAGAACCTCATTAGTACATTCCAACAACTTGATACTTGCTTCAAGAAGACAACTAGTGTTCAAAAGGTGAGTTCTTTGCCCCTTGAGTACCTCAAACCATATCACTTGTGCATCGGTTGTTAAAGTACTTTGCATCTCAAATTTCAACGTATTACATGAATTCTAACTATGGTTGTCGACAAACTAAAACGTGCTATAGTGTCCATTTCAGGTAACTTTGAGCAAAAGGATGCAAATACTCTGTCTCTGCCCTCCTTCTCAAAAACACTAATGAGTGGCACGTCACTCTGAGTGACACCACACACATGTGCAAGGTGGGCTCGTTCCACAATCACACTGCACATCAAAAGGAGTGGTTGATACAACAATAAGACAAGGTGATAAGAACACAACCTGAACAAAAAGGATTTGCACTTTAAGAAATTCTTTGGCGCAAGCTTGACATTAACGTTCCCTTGAAGAATGTGCGCATGGCTTCTGTAAGATCTTGGGTCCTCATTAGAAAAGCAGTTACGTGCTCTTTGTCCAATTCCATGCATGTATAAGACAAATCCAGGTTGTAGATCCACAGTGGTTTTATGCCTTCTAGGAGGAGTGCTAGGGTAGTGTTTGGAAGACAATATTCCATGGTGCTTTCTTCCTTGACAGTGCATTTCACCAAGAATTTTGTCTGTGTTCGTCATTGGTGACCAACACTAAGAAGGTATGGCACTATGGTGTCTGTTTTTTTACCATTGATACTAATGGGCGAATGGAGCCGGGTGCATTTTCCATCGTAGAGAAAAAATGCGCCCGATCATGGCTTCTTGAATACGTTGGCCAACTATTTTAGGGAAATACCCTTACTGGCTGGTTTTCATCTTTAATCAACAGGAAGGGCTCATCAATTCCGTTCCTAGAAAGCTTCCACATGCACAACATTGGTTTTTCACATAACATCTCAAGGAGAAGTTGTTACAAAAGGCTCGAGCAGGAAATCGAGAAGTGGTGACACAAGTTTTTTAGAAAGTTATTTGTGTATATTTCGAGGATGGCTACCACAAATGTCTTCAAGAATTTGATGGAATTTCACAAGAGAGTGCCGTTTTGCTTTGAGGAGTGATGCCAAAGTGCCATTTTGGTTGTGTTCTCCCCCGCATAGGGCCTGGACATGATACATAAAATACTGATGAGTCATGGAACCACGCAATTGAGAGCATAAGAGACAAACGCATGCTTGAGCCTCGTATGGGAGTTAATAACTCCATCACGGTGAGGTTTAGGGTATGTAGAGACGATGTATTTTATAGCGTTAGAGGATCTTTGAGGGTAACCCAAGACCCTTGGTGATGCATTTGGCAAGAGTGCAAAACCTAGAGAGATCTCTCTCAGATTGCTTAGGCACTTAAGCCTCAACTACCCCTTTCTATAAGAATGTGTACTTGAACGAGAGTAGAAATGTCATTTTGGATACAAAGATGGGATCATGCGACTCCCTTGAGAACTAAGACAAATACGTTCCATGTGTCCATGGAGCATGCAACAATGTACATAGTGAGATTGGTTTGGAGCTCACTGATTTCATGGACAATGGTCAAACCATGGAGTTGTAGAAGGAGTACAATAAAGGGGATTATACCTCATGTTTCATTTCATGACGTTGGTATTTAAGAAACACACAACTTCGCTCCAAAAGTGGAGTTGAGGGCATGGAGACCAGGGCAAAACAAGAGAGGAAAACCCATCTAGGTGGCTTCCTTGAGGCGGAAGTGAAGCAAGTGTGGCCACGCAAGCAAAAATCAAAGAATATGCCTGAGCATATTTGATCTTGTAGAAATTATACTTATCTTGACCAATTTTACGACCATCACACCTGAGTAGAAGTGTTGACACCAGCACTTCATCATGAGGATGGTAGCTTGCTTGACATGGTGCACTTATTTTTTGACATTGCTCGTTACGTTAAGGACACTCGTATATGAAGAGGAGCTCAAGCGCATTAATTAGACATCTTTAGTACTTGTTCTAACCCAAGTTCTTTTTCTAAATTTACATTTTTTGCTTGCAACCCTCATGTAAGTTGAAAAGAAATACATTTTGAGATTAGTGAAGTAACATGGTAATGTGTTCATCCATATGATGGTATTATTCAAACTCTTATGCAATATGTGACATCCATTAGTTAGCAGGGGATTGTACAAAATGAATAGCTATTGTGGAGAATTTCATGACCCTTAAAGAATATGATGCAAGGTTTAGGTCGTAGTGATTATTTTTGGGTAAAAAGCAATAGACAAAGTTGTCACTTTTTGTGTATTGCCAATGGCTTGGTGACAAAAATGGTTAATAATAAACACTTGAATGAACAAATCATGAAAAATGTATGTTCATCCTCACTTGTGTATATGTTTGCTTTTAGAGGGAAAGTTAGACACGCATATCTATCTTCCCTTGTAAAAGGCATTGACTACGTGTACCAGCAAGGGCCATTGCGTCAAAGTCCTATTGCGCATATCTAGTGTCATGGTGTTTAGCAACTATGGATGCGCATTAGTCCCCTATGGCGCGTACAGATTGAGACTTCACCGATTGGCTGAAGTATCCATGTTTCTTAGTTTTTGTTTGAAACAATTAGTTCAAGCACGGCATTTGATGCCGCCCTTTTGTTTCACATTGCAATTTTATAGATCAAGCCATGTTTCTAGATTCTCTAACATTTGCGGCCAATCAGCCTAAACCCCTTAAGTATTTGGCCTACGTTGGTGGTCTACTTACAAATATAGCCAACGTTTTTGCTCTTTTAACCTATTGTAATGAAATGTCAAGGGGTTCTTATGTATTTGACCGTTGTTTTGCTACTGTGTTTCAAATCCAACCATAATTGGGAGTCGTGTCAGCATGCTTTGTTAGCATCGAACGTCGCATGTGCATCACCGAACATGTGAAGATAACACAATTGGTGTGTTTGGGAGGGGAAGAGAAGATGGAACGCTTGAAATATCTCTTGAGGGCGTGTTTGGATGTCATCACAAGCAGGGACCACTCGAAATGTTGTAAATAGTCAAAATCTTCTGCATGTTGGATTTTTCATCAAGAAAAGCGCTACGCACACCCAGCCCTCCCGTACATCCCTACGTTGAATACACAAAGTTTGTCGTGAGCAACCAACTCAGAGCGACTCAAGAAGGCCCTTCTATTGATCAAATCACAACCGCCTACTTCTCCGTGGAAATGCTCATCTACCCCATTTGTTGCAATGCCTTACTTGTAAGGATTTTCACCGATTTTTCATTCATGATACACTCTAATGAAACTTCATGAAGAAGACATTCGTTTAAACTTTCAAACACATTGTTCACTTTCTCGTTTCAAAGAAACATGATGAAACACAAAACTAATGATAATAATATTTCCTTATGAACAAAAACGTAAACAGGTATGTAAATACACATGATAATATATACTTCCATGTACTGATACATGTACATGTACGTATCCCTATGCATTTACATGCACATATATCTACACATATATGTAAAAATATACATGAACATGCATGATTACATATTCATATGCATGTACATTTCCAAGTTTATATACATATCCACATGCATAAACATTTTCATATACATGTCAACATACATAAACATAAAAGAATACATATACACATACATATACACATACACGTACACATACACATACACATACACATACACATACACATACACATACACGTACACATACACATACACATACACATACACATACAAATACACATACACATACACATACACATACACATACACATACACAT
>SZWC01040115.1:0-12234 GCA_023375785.1 Penium margaritaceum
ATCTATATCTATATCTATATCTATATCTATATCTATATCTATATCTATATCTATATCTATATCTATATCTATATCTATATCTATATCTATATCTATATCTATATCTATATCTATGTCTTGATCTATAGCTATATCTGTATCTATATCTATATCTATATCTATACATTTATCTTTATCTTTAAGGCAAATCAAGAAAAAAAACTATGATTACGAAGGGTGGACCCTCCCCTGTGTACGAGTTGAGATTTATGTCTACCATATCTTGCACTTGTAAACAATTGACGAGGTATCTAGCCTTATTTGCCATGCTGGATTAGCAATGCATACGGCTGATCGAGTATGGTGAGGAGGGTCATGTGAGCATCCCTCCATGTGGACCCTGGCTCACTCATGACATGGCGATCGAGCAATGACCCACTTTCCTTGAAAAAAATCAAGGCGCAAACCCCTTAATACAAGTAAAGGCCTTGACGTCTAGGATCAAGCCCATGCAAAATAGTAAACCCTACGTTGTATGATGGGGATTAGAAGTAAAAAAATAATTGAAAAAAAGGATTATTGCCCAACAGTGATTGTGAGAAAAGGAATTTTGAGATTTTCTTGCAGCACACAAAACTCCTTGGGTTGGCAGGACAAACAATTTCAAAACCAACCGTGAATCACCTTTGGGGTTGAGGTTTTTTTTTTTTTCGCAGGCATCTGGTGGGCCCCGCTGTAATGGGTCCATATAGATTCCCTTCAAATGCATGGGGTGTCTCGGACCCCTCACGCAAACCCCAGTCAAAGCCCTCCCTCGAATAATCACACAAGTGGGATTTGTGATTGTTGAAGAGGCCAGATGACATCATCATTACGATGCTACATTTCATGTAGCGACTACATGGTGTTCCCCCACTTTTATTTTTTCATACGTCGTTGTTTTTCTTTGACTTGTGGATGTATCAGTATTAATGTTAAAATTTGCTAGATATGGCATGGTTAGAGAGCGCTCATTGGATCTTGGGGACTTATTCATGAAATTGATGGGTATATGGTCAAACCCTTCATATCTATATCTATTGTTGGTTTTTGTGCATTCTCATTATGCTCAGTTGTATCCTCCTGGCTTGTGTACATCGGCGTGGAGATGACTGGCGGTGAGATTTGACGCTGATGGAGTATTGCCCAGTGGAGCCGATGCACGCTGAGGCTTCATTCAGTAGCAGCCTGCTGCCTTGACGCAGCAGCTTGGAGCACTGTAGCCATTGGCCTCACACACTCCCACCAGTGCCCCACTTTCGTTCATTCCTAATAAGCACACCAGCCACGTTGTGTACGTTGCCACGCACAACCTCGCACAACAGCATAATCAGCGCCAATGGAAGACAATGACCTCCGTCCCCGGCCCCACTATGGACGCTGACCGAAGTCAAAAAGGATTTTGAGACGCCGCTCCCCCCACTTCAGGCAGGCAAGTAGTTCTGGAGCTGGGAGATCAACATTTGCATTGGGACGTGGGGTGAAGGCTTGTGGGCGTATTACACCCTTCCATACAACTCCACTCAAGCTGACCAGCTATATGACGCTGGTCGTGTAGTACGCATCCTTGTCCTCGTCGCCCCTCCGGTTTCATGCCTAGCCTTAGAGCCCTTTCTTAGCGAATTCACCGCTACCGACACCCCAGACCTTACAGCCGCGTGACACACCCTCTCCCATCCCCATCGCTTACATGAGCAAGGCTGAGAATAGCCTTCTACTACGAGAGTTCAACTCCCTCCACATGGGGGAGACCGAGAGACTCACCGCTTACTGGCAACGGGTTGAAGACATCATCCCTGGCCTCGCCACCTCTACTCCGCCCCCTCTGGCTGCGATCCTCACCATCAAGTGCGGTGCCACCAGCGCAGACGTCTTCGTGCACTACACCCAAGATATCCCCTCCACCATGGCGGCCCAGGGCACCCTCATGCACAGGGCATACGAGCTCTTCCTCAGGATTGAGGAAGCTCATCTAGAGTCTTGCCTCCGGCGCACTGAGGCCCTTGCCTCCCCTGCCGTCGCTTTAGTGGCCACTGAGATCGAGCATGATCGCTCCCATGGCATCCTGCACGTCCACCAAGCTGCCTATGTGCAGATCCTATCCATTTGCTTCGCCAAGGACCTGCCCCTCCTGACGAGCGCATCTTCACCCATGTCACCAGATGACCAAGTGAAGCTAAAGAGTCCTAACCTAGCCATTGTGGGGGAGCCAGTTGACGTGAGCATGTATCTGCGAGTCATCGAGTCACTGATGTTCCTAGCAATGATGATGCACCCAGATCGCGTTTTCCGTCAAACTCCTTACTCAGTTTTCTCAGGAGTCGCGTCACTTTTACTTCGAGGCCACAATCCAAGAATTGTGCTATGTTGTCTCAACTCCTTGACGGGGTCTCACATTACGCTGCCATCCGTCCGTCTTCACGATGGACTACATCGATAGTGAGTGGGTTGGCAGTTCCAATGGTAATAGCCAAACAGATTAGATCTATTTATCAGTGGCACGGATTTTTCCTAACGGAGTGGCAAGCAAGGGTGCATTCCATGTAGCACTTCCGAGGCTGAGTACGTGGCCCTTGGCTTAGGCGCGTGTAAGAGTGTGTGGTTACATCGTCTGTTGTCCGAGTTGCGTCCGTCCGTCGCATCCATCACGTTTCATTGTGACAATGAAAGTGCCGTGGCCGTCGCCAACAATGACGGCGTGCATCACACATGCACAAAGCATATAATTATTGAGTATCCTTATGTTTGTTTGTTGTTGCATGACAGCAGCGTCAACATTATGTGGGTTGAGACAGCACGACAGCTGGCTGACTTCTTGACTAAGGCCCTCAAGCGCGAGTGGTTCAAGAAGGCCGTGATTTCGGTCTGTGTGCGTCCATGAGTTCCACTCTTTGTCCCCGTGTGCTTCTCTGCATGCCCTAGGGGAGTCTGAATGTTGACTACGCCTGTGAGTCATGGGGGAGTGTTGGTTTCTATGCATCCTCACTCTGCTCTGTTGTGTCCGCACGACTTGTCTACATCGACGTGTAGATGATTGATGGCGAGACTCGATGCTATAAGAGTTTCGTCCGGTGGAGCCAACGAACGATAAGGTTTACTCGAAGTTTGTTGGAGCCTTCTCTCTATGGCTGCGTCCTTAGCTCCATCGCCAGGCCTCCGCGGCGGTCGGGCCGCCGGCAGTCACTGCCATCGTAGATGATGTCTGCATGTGTCAGGCGTTGAATCTGGCTGTACCATTGCGTCTACAGCGTCATGCTCTGCCTAGGGTCCATGTCTCATGTTGCGTGGCACTGTTTGGCATCATGGACCATCGTAGGCACTACCTAGGTTTGGGCAAGCATAACTCTTTGCTGCTATATTTCTAGCTATTTCTCACTGCATAACTACATTCGTAGTGTTGGTATCATGGCATGGTCAAGTTTTCAAGCAAAACGGACGACGCGCGGGTTTTGAGCTGTCGGCCAACTGGCAGGGCTCATCGAGAAAACCCTGCCTGCCACAAAATATGTCTAGGTCTATTTTCTGATTGGCTGGTTAGCTGAGCAGCAATCTCTACAGAGCTAGTGGGGGCTAGAACTTGGAGGGGTCTCCCATTGTTACTCATTCTTCATTCCTAATCAGTCACTTTCCATTTTCAGCTCTTTTCTAGCGCTAACACTGGTGCGCGCGTTTTTGAGTAAGAAACCCAGAGCTTCAACACTTGGACTCTGGAGCAGGAAACTAAGGGGGCAACAGACATAAGCACCAAGCGTGGAAGCCCGCACAGTGGATCAACAATGTTGCTACCCCAACCTACTGCCTAGTTTTTCCAATTTCTTTAAATCTATATCTATATCTATAGCTATATCTATGCGCAAATCTCTATCTGCAATGATATCTATATCTATATCTGTATGTATATGAATTTTGATCGACATATAATCATACATATATACATTAATACATACTTATGTCTTTTTAGACATACGTATGTATATCTTTGTGTATGTTGTGATCCATATCCAAATCTCTACCTTTTTTATGCATACATTGTTCTTAAACCCAAAATTTCCATATTTTAAGGACAACGTCGAAATACAAACAACAACAAGAACATGAAGAAGAGCAAGAAAATGTTGGATTTATCTACATTTTCAGACATACAGCATCTGAATAGCATACCTTTATTCGCTTCTTCTTTCAAAGTGATTTACATTTGTACATATGCTTTTTAAAACATACCAAAATGATGTTTTCTCATGATGATTTGATATGGCAGTGATTTTGGGGGGAGGGGGTGGGGGTTGTGGGGATGCCTCACGATCAACATTTTTATCGCTGACCATCAGTGTCTGGTCCCATAAGGACTCCCCCCCCAAAAAAACTGTGTTTTCCATTCTAACCTTTGTGATGTCTTCTACATCCGACGTGATGCGGGCAACTTCACATCGGGAGAAAATCAGGCCCTCTTGCTTCGACATTTGAATTCTCTAGCGATTGACGGGGTCAACCGCTATCAAATGCGAACATTGATTTGGTAGCATTACTTCGTTGGGCAACATGATCGCGTTCAATGGCGCGACCCGGTTGTAGTTTGTGAATTAATCCCATAGGGGCACGATAGAGATGAAGTTATTGAAATGAAATAAACATTAGGGGCTAAATAGAAATAACATTAAAAATTGAGCGTGCAGGCCCATGCAAAAACAAACATGAGCTCTATGTGTGAGTGCGATGCAAGACATCAAGAATTTGGCAAGTCTGGAATGCTCAATACAAAAGAACAAGGAGATAATAGAAATGATCCCCTATCGGGCTTTAGTAAGGGCGCCGGGAGCTAGCCGCACCAGGCCCCGTCACCCCCGCTGAACCCAAACGAGTCAGCAGGGAGAATACACTACGTACACCACGATAACAATAACGGTGGTCTCCTCAAGGCACCGGAACAGCTCTACGAGTGCCCGGGTCTCAACCACTGAGAAAATAGGAGCAGTGCCAGAAAATCTGAGAATCAATGTCCAGACATCACACACGGCTTTCCGAACATCGGAAGCGCTAGTACAACCACCAGGTCTCCTCGTCGCACTGGTACAGTCCACCGGGTGTGCAGGTCTCAACCCACCAAGAATACTCTCATAACTCCGGAGAAGCCTACAGAGCTGCCGGAACGCATCAACCGCATCTCGTCGGCACTGTCGTAGGTGCTAGAGAAGTCTCCGGATACTGCGGAGGCCCGTCGTGTCGTCACACCCTCCTCTACCATATACCGCCAACATGGGTATATGGATAATGCATCAGCGTCAGTCGTGACGGGTGGAAGCCACACAAACCAACACTCCCCCTGGCTGACATAGCCGTCCACGTAAGAACAAATGAACAAAGGCATGTCAACGACACACACACTCATCTGCTTCCCATCAAAGGTCTCCCTAGACACTGGCACATCCCACCAAGTGTCTGGGTCTCGACCATGAGAGGAGTGATGCACATGCACACAAACCGGTGTAATACACATAATACGCATTTCAGACAACAAAATGGTCTCCTGGTGACACTGGCGGTACCAGTGCCCAGGTCTCGACCACTACGAGCTATCCAACAGGTGCTTGTGTGCCGACCACAATAGCATCATCAATCAACACATACGATCATAGAGGATCCCCCCATAACACGGATCTACCTCACCACGTGTCCAGGTCTCGACCACTGTGGGCAAACGAGTTGGGATGCACATGCCACATGTATTATGGCCACACACAAAGACACAGGACCCCATGGTCTCCTCGTGACACTGGTGCAACTGACCAAGTATCTGGGTCTCGACCAACAGAGTATGGCTGTAGTATGCTCATAGCAGAGTATGGACCCCTTGGCATGCATGTCCCATAATGTCGTGTCATGTCAAGGTCCACACAACACTCCCCCTGGGCAGATGAACCTGGTGGCGATGTCCTCGACGAAAATGCTCATGCCGTAGCTGAACAAATCCTGGGGGATGAATCATGTGGTCTCTGCATCATATAGAGATAGCTCCTCCTGTCATGTACGAGTCGGCTCCCTCCCTAAAAGACAAAGTGGTGTCTCCGGCTACGACTCCACACGTCGCAACTCCATCACCTATAGTGTACCAATCCTCGCGTGACTGCCAAGGGTCCCAACTCATAGTCTCTCCTCTGTCTGCTCTATCGCAATGCATCTGTGTACGTCGGAGGAAAGGGAATGGGTGAGCAACATGCAAGAGTGGATGAAGTGGCCGAGCTGGCCTCCGAGGCAAGATAGAGCACCCTGACGCACAGGAGTGTGCAGCCATAAGAAGAGGCTTGGAGCGACGAATCGGATCACCACTCATGGACGAAGGTGACGATGGAGGAGCTGAGTCGGGTGGATGAAGGTGCGTGATGACAGCCACACAAGGAGGATCGATCACGAAGGCGACAGGAGAGATGATGGAGGAAACTGAAGGCTTGCTCAGCTCTCCTATGGTAGTGTCTCCATCGAATGCCATACTCAGAGCTGCTACAAGATCCTCCCCGAGCATGGGTGTGCCAGATGTTGGTGGCAGAAGGCTTGTGTCGATAGTAGTTGTGCTCCCCTCCTCTGATAATTGCTCACGCATTGCCATCATCTCCCACTGCAGCATCACTACACGCTCCCGTAGGTCGGCGTAATCCGCCTCAGACATGTGGAGGTAGCCCATGTATGCCTCACGAAGCATAAACTCAGCCTCACTGGATGCTGCACATGCAGACTACAGAACTTGCGAGTGTAGCTCTATCTACATCTCTGCTGGTGAAGACGATGGAGCCGACGCTGTTGCATCCTCCTGTGGTTCAACCAAAAATTACAATGTGGTGAGACGCTAGAACATCGTATACAGCTGCAGGTATCGCATCCACACCACAGATCGTGTCTGTCATATGAGGAGTGAGCGGACGCATGTCGAGAGAGAAGGAGAAGGAGGAGTTGTCAGAGTGCGTATAGCATGTGAAAAATTCGTCCGTGTAGGTACTGCCACTATCAGCGTCGATGTGATCAGCAGGGTCACTAATAGGTGAAAACGAGGCGGTAGAACTCAGCTCTTGCTGACGAGGTGACTCTATCCACGTGTATGGATCTGCTCCAGTATCCTTGACTGCCGCCGTAGTGGACACAGGTCTGCAGGTATCGGGCTAGAAAATGCCCGTCAAGGCGACCAACAAGCGTAGCTGGCGCTCACGCACTGTCTCGCAGGGATGGCTGGTCACTGCCACCTACTCGATAATGGAGTGAGGATCACCGTCTGACTGCATCATGTGTGTCCCTACTCCGTCGTGTGTACGGTAACCCATAGACAGTGGGAACATCGATGACTCCTCACGCTGAAGCTGGTCCTTAGGAGGCACAGATGACACAGTGGGGACATATGCTGCAGCATATGTCCTAGGGACATCTCTCAGAACTGCTGCTCTCTAGAATGCCTCAACCTCTAAAAGACCGGCCGGCCGACTCTATGTATGCACTAAGACCGCTGTCGGGCTGGAGTGAGTCGCGTGCGCCAATGCCCCCAGAAATCCGTGTGGGGCATCCTGATCCGCACGGGACTGCAATGCCAGCGCCAGGCTACTACCACTCGGAGTCGCGTTTGGCACCACCAAAGCACGTGGCAAGTGCACTCCTCCTAGTGGAACCTGCTACTGCAGAACGTCCGGCTCCTACCCCAGCGTAGATGTCGAACTTGATGACATGCACGTCCTAAGTACTCCAACATCCACCAGACTAGTATGAGTCTGCTGCACACTCTCTCCCAAAAGTCTGGTAGATGCATCCCGGTCTGTACGGGACTCCTGTGCCACCGCTGAGCCCCCACCCGGCGGAGCCATGAGTGGCACTACCCAGAGACGCCGTGCCTGTGCTCCTCCTGATGTCACTTGCTGCTGTGGAGGATCTGGATCCATCCTGGACGATGACAGGCAAGTCTCTACCATGAATGACATGTTGGGATCAGACTCCACGCCATGTGCTGTCATCGAATCATGTGAGTCTGCCTAAGCTGATGCTTGGGCACCACGGCCCAATGCTAGTGCGGATCCTATCGCTACGGTCACAACAGGCAATGCGCAGTGACCACACTCCCCCTCAACATGTACGACAATGAAAGTCAAAGAGGTGGAGGATGTATCCAAACTGTTGTGAGCACGGCGTGCGGAGCGCTTTCGCCAACGCCGTGGGGAAACACAACCGAAATGACTACAAGAGGGCATGTCATGGCACGGTGGTGTCCTCGTAGTAGGAGAATGGAGGATGAAGAGAATGGTGGCAGCCTGGGACAGGCCAACATGTGAAGTTGAAGGGACACCATCGAATGAGGAAGAAAGAGAGGATGAAGGAGATGTGGTCGAAGAGGCCGTTTACAAACTAGTAGCAGAAGCACGCTCAGTGACGACAAGGTCACAAAGCCTCTGCACCGTCTGCCGCAGGCGGTGGATCTCGACGAATATGGTCGCTAGAGGTCTAGCTAGAGGATCTACCATCATTGGCAGATCCGTATGCTTTGGAGGACGCATGCTCGGACAAGGCTAAAGCCAAGGTGGATGCCAGCCACGAGGATGCATCCGGCAGTGACGCCAACCATGACCTCCATCACCACAGTAGTAGCAGGCAAACGTGTAGGGCACCTGCTCATGTATCTGCGCACTCATCACGTGCGCTGGATGATGGATAGGTGCCGAGGGCACCTACTCCTGGTGGTAAACAAGCCGCGGGAGAGGATGAGGCCAGTAGGTACGGTCGCTCCTGGAGGTCATGACGTCGAGGTCAACAAACGTGACCAGACGGGACGAGCTGTACTACCACAGCACACTCAAAGACTAGAGCCTGACCAGCTGCGGATACTTATGCTGCTGCCACTAATAGAGAAAAGACTGCTCCAAGAAGTGAAGGGGTGGCGGTTGCAGATGTGGCTGCTACTCCAAGCATTAGATGACCCAGCCTTCGAAGATGGAAATATTTGAATCCGCCATCAATCCTAGGGAGTGAAGTGCGCGCACCAATCCACGGGCCGGAGGGAGACGTCGGTCCAGGGTGCGTCTCGAAGCGGAGATTGCCGCTGACGACACAATCAGATATCGACTGGGAATGCAGAACAAGAAGTGCTGGAACAACTGCTCTGCACTAAGTAGTCGGTGCCATTGGACCGCCACAGCCGATGCTGCTACGAATACTACTGCTGCTGTAGTGATTGCTGCTACTATAGGTGACGGTGTGATTCCGGGCTATTGTACGACCCTTGAGTCCCGTCGAGAAACCCCAATCCGAGGATCTTTCTCGATCTACCCAAATCCTTTTTTGTGTTTACCCTTTTTTTGGTCTACACCGGATACCCCACTACGAGGGATTTCCCCTTAAATTTCACCTTTTTAGGCACGAGTGGAGTTCCTTTTTTTATGGTTTTTTTCTCTCACAGTTCACCCTTTCTAGGGAACCGCTTGTCCTCCCTATGAAGCCAAGTGCCATTGGTACCTTGTTTTTTTTCCCTCTCTGGCGTGCTCACCTCCTGCGAGGGTGCAATCGCACCCACGATATCGTGAGTGCGATCGCACCCACGTTCACGTGCGTGCGATCGCACCCACGCGGCCGGCCGGTGCTGCCGGCCTTGGCTGGCAGCGTTGGCCGCGCTGCTTCCGTGTAACAGCACGGAAGCGGCAAGGCTGCTGCAGCAGCTGCTGCACCGCATGGCTGCTGCTGCTGCTTCACGCCTCTACTGCTGCTACGTGTCGCGGCTGCTACTACTGCCTTTTTTTTTCCCGATCTGCACGCTGTTGCACGCTGCTGCTGCTGCTGTTGCTTCTGCTGTTGTTGCATGTTGTAGTTGCTGATATGTCGCTGCTTGCTACTGCACGCAGCAGCTTTTGCTCGTTGCTACTGGTCGCTGCTGCCACTGCTGCACACTGCTGTTGCGTCGCTATTGCTTGTGCACGTTGCAATTTCCAACGCGTGCTGCCGTGTCGCTGTTGCTCGTGCACGCACCTGCTGCCAACGCATACTGCTGCTTCTACTGTTGGTGGTGTTGCTGCTACTGTTCACGGTGCACGTATTCCTCTCAGAACTCCGCCAGATGCCGGCCGATGTAGTCCTTTGCGGTGGTGCATGTGCTGCTTGTGCCAACAATGGAGGAGTGGCTACTGCACCCGAGGGTAGTTCACGGCTGCCACTTCCTTGCTTAAAAAATGGCCCCTCCTACACGATGTTGCCTACGTGGCGCCACGTGGCGCATTCTCCCTGCGTTCCGCCCACTGTTGTTGCTTATGCTGCTCACACGCCCCCCTGCGCTCTGATACAAAATTTGAAATATCTTTTGGCGTGCAGGCCCATGGAAAAACGAACATGAGCTTTGTGTGTGAGCGTGATGCAAGATGGCAAGAATTTGGCTAAGTCTGAAACGCTAAATATAAAAGAACAAGGAGAGAATACACATGAGCCCCTAGCGGTGTTGGTTTTACCGCGTCCCTCATTGTACTCTCTTGTGTCCTCCCGGCTTGTGTACATTGGCGTGCAGATGACTGACGGTGAGAGTTGATGCCGCTGGAGTGTCGTCCGGTGGAGCCGACGCACGCTGAGGTCTACTTGCAGTTCGCTGGAGCCTCCTCCCTACGTCAAAGTGCTCAGCTCCATCGGTAGGCCTCCTTGGCGGTCGAGCCGCCGGCGGTCACTGGCTCCGCACAGGTCGTCTGCATGCTTGTGGTGCTGGATCTGACTGTGCTTTTGTGTCTACAGCGTCATGCTCAGCCTAGGGTCCATATTTCATATTGCGGGGCACTGTTTGGCACATTGGACCAGCGTAAGAACGGCCTGAGTTTGGGCAGTCATAACTCTTTGCTACTATTTTTCTAGCTGTTTCTGACCGCATGGCTGCGTTTGCAGCATTGGTATTATGGTATGGTCCAGTTTTCAGGCAAAACGGATGACCGGGTTTTGGGCTGTCCGCCGTCTGGCAAGCCTCACCGAGAAAACGTGCCAGCCTGAAAATCAAGCTATTTTCTGATTGGCTGGTCATCTGAGTAACAAGCTCTACAAAGCTGAGGGGGAGCTAGAACTTGGAGGGGTCTCCCATTGTTGTTCATTCTTGATTGCTAATCAGTCACTTCCAGTTTTCAGCTACTTTCTGGCGCTAACACTGGCGCGCGCATCTCTGAGTAACAAACCCAGAGCTCACAGACTTAGACTCTAGAGCAGCAGACTGAGGGGGCAGCAGGCTTAAGCAACGATCGTGGAAGCCCGCACCCTGCATCAACAACGCTGCTGCCTCAACTTGCTGCATAGATTCTAGCTAGCGGGTTTAAGTAGGGGCGCCGGCAGTTAGCCGCACAAAGCCCTGTCACCCCCGCTGAACCCAAACAACTCAGCAGGAAGAACACACTGTGTACACCACCATAAAACTGGAAATAATTTTTATGGCATGCAAGCCCATGCAAAAACAAACATGAGCTCTGTGTGTGAGTGCGATGCAAGACGGCCAGAATTCGGCTAAGTCTGGAACGCTGAATATAAAGAACAAGGCGAGAGTACAAATGAGCCCCTTGCGGGCTTAAGTCGGGGCGCCGGCAGCTAGCCGCACCGGGCCCCGTCACCCCCGCTGAGCCCAAACGAGTCAGCGGGGAGAACACACTGCGTACACCACGATAAAAATAACGATGGTCCCCTCGAGGCACCGGAACAGTTCTCCTAGTGCCCGGGTCTCGACCACCGAGAAAATAAGAGCAGTGCCAAAAAATCTCAGAATCAACGTCCAGACATCACACACAGCTTTCCGAACATCGGAAGCGCTAGTATAGCCACCGGGTCTCCTCATCGCACCGGTATAGTCCATTGGGTGCGCGGGTCTCAACCCACCGAAAAAACTCTCCTAGCTCCCGACAAGACCACATGGCTACCAGAACGCATTGACCGCGTCTCGTTGGTGCTGTCGTAGGTGCTGGAGAAGTCTCGGTGCAGGCCGGAGGCCCGTCGTGTCGTCACGTCCTCCTCTACCATATACCCCGGATGTGGGTATATCGGTAAACTAGCGGTGTCGGTCATGACGGATGGAAGCCACACAAACCAACATTCCCCCTGGCTGACATAGCCGTCCACGCCAGAACGAATGAACGAAGGCATGGAACAACAATGTATGGCAAGCCATAACATGCATGAGTCAACTCACACAGACACACACACACTCATCTGCTATCCATCTAGGGTCTCCCTGGACACTGGCACAGC
>SZWC01040116.1:0-12234 GCA_023375785.1 Penium margaritaceum
ACACACACACACACACACACACACACACACACACACACACACACACACACACACACACACACACACACACACACACACACACACACACACACACACACACACACACACATACACACATACACACATGATTCCCCTGGATGATCATGTTCTCATGATTTTCGTTCCCACTTGAAGCTATACCCTGTCTATATCTCTCTCGTTCATGTCATTTCCTTCTGCAAAATTCTTATTTGTGGGGTCCTTGTTTGTGGGCCAGGGGGGTGGGTTGATTTCTACTTGTCACCGTGCTGAAAGAATTCTGGCATCTTGACTTTCCACACACGCACACATTTTGTAGGTGAGCAAAAAACATGACCACTGCCAATGACGAGTGTTTTGTAGATGAACACCTCTTTGATGCTTTCCATGATTTTCCATGTTCTTTTGAAATTGAATCATAAGTTTAGTGAATGAGTTTGATTACACCAGGATTATATCTTGTGTCACTTCATTACATAGGTGAATGTCCATGACAGTTGGAATCTCCTGAAACACAAGAAACAAGTATGTGCATACATACAATCTATGAGGATTTGGAGTTTGATCATGCATGCATGCATGCAAGTGGGTTTCCGGGTTGTCTTGTCTTGGATTTTGATCCTGCTTGAACCATTTCTTAGGAGATTTCCGACAGATTCTGCTCTTGATTTAGGTTGTGGGGTCTGACTGGATTCCAGGGGTGGTGGAAAAATTGCTCTCGTCATTTTCGTGTACTGGTGTGCTCACTCTACCATGCACACTCTTATGGCCTCTTGATCTCAATGTCTGGCGGTCTCACATGTGTTCTCCAAGGGAGTCATGAGTGATTACATGGCTGTGTGCACTGCGTGCTCTGATTGTCTCTTATGTCACTAGCAAGCCTCTCCTACTGGCAAGCTGCTCCTGCAACCCAGAAAAATAAATGTCTGGATGCTACTCTGCACAAAATGATGTGCTTCCTGAAATCTCTTTATGCTAGATGAAATGGTCACACAAAAGCTACACTCTTGCACTAGTTCATGGGTAAAATATGTAAAAGCATGCAAATGAGGTCAATGGAAAGTTCACCAAGACAATTCTTGTCACTGATGGTTAGGAAACACATGCCCCAACAGGACACAAACAGCTGGTACAGGAAGAAGAACTTGTGTTGTGATAACCTCAGGCTTCGATAGGCCAGCCACACATGTCAACTGGTCATTACCACATGTGGGCTAGCGATGTCGCCATCCTGGATCTGCACGGGCATAGACACAAGCAGAGAAGTCAAAGTAAGCCATGGACAGCAAAATTCCAATGAAAACCAAAAATTCCATTCTCATGTAGTACGAGGCACAGATTAAATTCCATCCGAAGTTCAATGAACCATTGCCTGCATGAGAAATCAGCCCACTGCACATCGGTCCCCACCCAGATAAGATAGATCACCTACTCATGCACCACATTTCTCCTACTGTGAGAGCACTCCAGTAGGCACAATGCAATATGGTGGCAGGCAGAGACTGGGGCAGTTCACGGGAAAAAACATCAGCCAGAAAGCCTCTGCAGCACTTGCACCAAATGCCATGTGCTCATTCTTGAATAAGGTTGCACACAGATCCTATCCACAGAGCTTGGGAAGGATCCGGATCTCTGGGTCCGGATCCGTGGATTCTGCTCCTGGATAAAGAAATTCCTGTATTGGGGAGCTGATCAATGAATTTACCTGAATTTGTAGAATTGGAAAAAAAAAAAGGGGGTCAGTACTGATTCCGGACACTTCGCACATTTTTATATGAGTTCCAGAGTCATCTCTCAGTGCTGCAGTTCATGGAAACCAAGCATCGCACAGGGTTGCATGCTGATGTGGCATGCACTTTTGCCACATTCATGTGACACCACTATGATCTACCTGTCCTTTCACTCATTCGATGTTTGAACGAATGAACGATTGTTCGACTGTTCAAAATTCAGATGAACGTTGGAAGACCAAACAGTGTGCCAGCATCTGTTGGTTACTAAATCCATTTCCTGCAACAGGAATGGACCCAATTGGTGCTTTTCTATCCGTACGACAGGGGCCTGACACCCAACCTCTACAAACCTGAGGCTCAGCACCAAGAAGGCTGTGTTGACTGACCAACGGACAAGACAACCATGTGTCGTCTGACAGAATCAACAGGTTCGTTCAACGTGGCGGTTGAACTTTGCCACGCTCAAAACCAAGGCGCACATCTTGACCGTTTGAACTCAAACAAGAGACACCTATGTTATGCGGAAAACATGACCGGGACATCTTGCCGAGTTATCTCAGTCCCCCCTAACCCTTAGAAGGATCATGTTCTGGATCCTGGGATATAGACCGGATCCAAGATCCTGGATCCGGATCTGGATCCGGATTTTCGGGTAGTTCCCATGGATCTTAGGATCCGTGTACAACCTTAGTCCTAAAATGAAGTACGGCCAGCTCATCCCTGCTTGTCAGTACACCAGAAGACAGCAGTGCCACTGAGCAAGAACTGTACCCTGTCCAGCTCCTCCCATCCGGGCTCCCAGCCAAGTCATTATATGTATGGCTGTGAAGGGCCACTAGGTCCCCTCTTTTCTGTCAAAACAGGGGACCACGTAGTGCACCCCTCACACAGCAGCCTATAAGGTGACTACCTAGGGAAACTGTAAGAACCGTGCAAGGAGGTTGGCAGAGAAAGTGATTTTAGGATTGGTGTTCATGGCCAGGAAGCCAATGAGGCGTAGGTACAAGGTCACATCCACTATCTCCCCTAGTTGAGCCAATTCATCAATATTTAGGGCGACTTTCCCATCGGTTGTGTTAGGAGTGGAGGCAATGGGGACCATCGCAAGGGGGTAAAATAAAGGAAAAAAGAAACGGCTCCTCCATGATACAAACATAGCTTCCCTAGTGAAGCTACATAATGTTTCTCGTACAGTAACACACAATCTCCATTCCTCAACACACTTCCACAAGTTCCATCGAACTCTTGACCTCCTTCAATGCCTCTAAGTCTGGAGATGCGAATAAAAGGTTATCCTTGTGGACCACGATGGAAACAAGGGATGTTAGTGCCAAACTGAGGCAGAGTGATTTACAGAGCTCTCTTGTTGTAGTGTGAATGAAGTCACGTATTTCTAATAGCAAGTTAACTGCTTTATTCCGTAAAGGACTTTGCAGAAGCGACAAACACAACTGATGTGATCATTGGACCATGTAGATATAATTTTCTTGCTTTCACTGGAGGAACACATTGCTCACATCCATTTCATAGAGCTCTCACTCATGCTCAGCAGCAAGGCCAAGCAGCCTGCATTCTGTAACCTTTCCACCGAAAAGAGCTAAGGTACTAATGTAATCAAGACCCTTGACCCGCTTGACTCGCTTGACTATCCTTGGTGGTCAAGCAATTCTTTTAGAGATCCACTGAGCCCTATGGATTTAATGGTTTGAAAAAGAACCACTTGACCTCATGGGAGATCCACAAGATTGTAGATACAATGATTTGTTATTGTATTGAGCTCTTTGAGACAGGAGGCTTCCTGGAGAAACATTTCCATACCAGATATTGCATCTCTCAACATGCCTGGGTCTGATAATAGTGAGGGAGATGCACAAGCAGTCAAGGCACATGCCTAGGGAGAATGTCTCACCTTAACGAGGGAGGAAGTGGCATCACATACTGTGCAAAACTTGTCAACAACTAGCGCATGTCCTATTAGGCATATGGGTTTAATCTTAAGGGAGGTGGCTTGAACACTTAGCCCAAGGATCCTCAAAGCAAGGTTTCCACTTTAATCACTGCCCAAAAAATGTGGAGACATAGTATGGGCAGGCCTGTGTGATCATGGTGGCTAGCACTAGCTGGGATAATATGGGTACGGATTCAATTGCAAGTGCAGGTGCAAATAATTGTTAGAAAAATGTAGATGTAGAAGTATGTGATGCTGTTGTTTGTGCAAGGGCAAGCAGAGGTGTGAAAAATACAGTGCTATGAGCATAGGCGCATAAGAAGGCGATGTGGCTTTCATGAGTACAGGCGAGGGCACATGGTGTACAAGCATCCATGTCAGTTTGGCCACTGGGAGAATACCACAACAGTGGGGTCAAGCTCATGTAGAGACTACTTGAGGGACACCTTGTGTGGAGAAAATTTCCCATCCACCAGGAATTTACACACCCGAGAGCTTTTTCAGGCCGTCTAGGCGAGGATATGAGAGATACTGCAGTACATCAAGGACTCAACGAACATCATATCATGGAAATCAGTGATGTGACAGAAACTGGGGTCCCATGATTATGATGCCTTTGACCTCAGTGTCAAACCAATGAAGGCCCGCATGCCACCCTAGGGAAGAGCTTGGCCGTCTACTGTTCCTCATTCAGCCACACACACAAGTGAAACCTAACCACAGGTGAGGAAACTATCAGTTCGATGGCCAAAACACACCTCGTAGGGGATGACATGCCCAGACAAGGGATCATGCAAAACATGGTTCTACTCTCATATCATGTCTAGCCCTCAACATAAAAGGACTCAAAGAGACAGAACTCAACCAGCATTAAGTAAAATATATCCTCTGATGTGTTGTTCCTAGACGCGGGCTCTCTGACTGATATCTGATAGTCTTCCTTGTGTTTAGTAAAGCACCGCCCCATATCCCCAAGGCACTCCTTCCTGCAATATAAGAAAAAACAATAGAGGGGCTGGTGGGACTGGCGCTCCGCCATGACAAGTCACAGGTGAACTGCCATGGTAGCGTTGTCCTTGTGACGGAGACTACAGACCCAGCACGTTCCTGTGAAGTCATCCTTTGAGGTATTGAGCCTGAGTGTCAGCACCTCTACTCAATCTCACTCCAATTAAACAAGGACAGACATAAAAAAAAGGAACTATATTTTTCCTTCAGAAATTCTCTGACATCAGTGCCGATCCTAAAATTGGCTGATTCAACAGCGGACTTTGTCATGGCAAGAGACACATCTAATTTTGCAGCGAGAGCCATCATCCTCCAAGACAACAAAGTTGGATAACATCTAGCAATGTATACGTCACAAAAATTGCAGCGAGCTGACCTACGTGGTGCACAAGAAGGAATCCCTCGCAATTGTGCATGCCTTCAAAACATTGAGGTGCTATATGGAATTCCGACAAAGTGTCATCCGTACAGGCCTCAACACCCTCAGCAAAATGCAACTATCAAAATATTCAACAGACAAAGTTCCTTGAGTACAACCTTGTCCTTGTGTGCGACATCACAAAGTAACGGCCAAGAAAAAAGTCCGGCAGATGCCCTCAGTTCATGAAAATATTAGATGGTTGAGGTCAACACTTCGCAAATTGAGTGAGACACGTGCATCAAGAGGCTCTTCACACATGGCTACAAGCAATCCGGTGGCTACCAAAAAGTGGCTGTTTTGGCTCGATGTTCCATATTGGATGATCCACTCATCCAGATGACATGCCACCAAGTAAATCAGAAGGATGCTATTGGATGAATTCCATGACATCGGTCCAGGTTGACACCTTGGAAATGACAAGACACTGAAGAAAATTTCAGAATACTTCATGCGGGAAAGGTGGTAGCTGAAATTGCAAACAAATGAAAATTCTACAATTTTGACCAGTTCCATGAGTCAAGACCAACCAAACCTCTTGGTTTATTTCAACCTCTACCAGCACCGCCCAAGCCATGTCAGAATTTTGCACAGATTTTGTACTGGGTTTATCCCATAGACCAGAACACTTTGAAGTGATGCTTGTGGTGGTTGACAGTTTCACCAAGATGGAAAACTTCATCGGGATGAAAACCAACATCTGCTAAGGGAAGTGACAGGCAGTTCCTCCAAAAACCATTTTGAATGCACAGAATTCCATCATCTGCCACCAATGACCATGATGGGAGGTTCACCAATTAGTTCTGTTGGGAAGTGATGACTCGATATGGCAGTGAGATCCAGCAATCAACAGCCTACAGTCCTCAGACTGAAGATCAAGTGGACCAGTCATACACTCTAATGACTCCTCCGAATTTTCTTTGAGCCACATGGCATAGAGTCAGCAGTTAAGCTGCCAAAAAAAAATCTTGCATACAACTCCACGACCTCAGAAGAAATGGGGAAATTACCATTCGAAGATTTTAATGGAAAAATCTCCGAAACTTTTGTTGCACAAAAGATATCCAGCAATGAGACTATCCCACCATTCTAGAAATACATGTCATACCCTCATTATCCCAGATATGTATGACCAATTCCCTCACCCGTGAAAGTGTGTATCAACAAGTGTATTGGGAAGTGAACAAACTATTGAACATGGACTGTTTGCAAAAACTGCCAAATATCACATCGAGCCCATTATAGTTTTCATTCTATACCAAGAATGTCAATCTAATCTTTGCTGACATATAGTCATGCGAATGCTTTGTGAAAAATGTTTGAACACAGAAATACATTTATTGATATACTGATTGTCAAGTATGTGAATTTGGGTTGATTAACCATAGCTCATCCCAGACATGATGAAACAGGCACCCGGCAGTCAGGCTCGACATAGAATTCCAAGCTAGTGAGAGCATCATACTCAACAACAAGGAAGTCAAGTTATGAGGAAAGGACAATGTGAAACTAGAGCCAAATTTCTAGGCTGATTCGCGGTCAAAGAAATGCCAACACCTATCAGTGCCAAGCGCCACGTGCCCAATATTATGGTAATTCATTGTGTTTTTCATGAGAAGTTATGTCCTGACAAATCAGCCCCCCTCCCTTACCCTAAAAGGTTTTCTCATGTGGAATCACGGATTCATTCTTCAATCACTACAACAAAAAAGGACATATTTTTTATTTCCAACCCTTCTTGTGGACCTATATACCGTGTGTAATCTCCAAACCATGATCAAGCCCTTTTCCCAATTATAACCGGGTTGAAGGGTTTTACTTTTCCATGTATACGTAATAGGGCTTGTGGTTGCAGAGCAGCAGTTCCCCTTAAAGAGCATGAAGAGCCTCCGACCCTTCATGTAAACCCTTTTTAAATCCTCTCTTGAAGTCACAAATTCATTGTTTAAGGGGTTTGTGCTTTTTTTCAAGAATATGGCGACGTCAGCTAGTCGACATGACATGCCATGTGGCATCAACATTACAATCATGTACACTTTTTTGGATGTATCATTCATCCATAATGTGTGGGTAAATCATTCAAAAAGAGTGATGAACTGGCTTTGGGGGCATTATTCTAGGGTTGACGGACTCCTCATCACCACTTAAGGGTAAATTGTCCATGAATCCTGTAATGGTGTTGACATTTCAGCTATGTGGCAGATAAAAAATTGAGGAGTAGCTACTCACATGGTTCTAGTGCACAATCTTTGGATTGATTGTTCACGAACTTTCCAAGTGCTTCTAATAAGGCCATATTATTGTGTTGCATGTCCTTCATGAAGTGGTTCATGAGATCTGCCACCGGGCTATGGCCACCATCCACATGCCCATGGCTGAAGCTCAATCATGTGCACTATGGAAAAAATGCACGACTACCTTCCATAGCTGTGTCATTGCGGTACACATGTGTCTATCACATTAGGTGACATACGACGTGTACCCTACCTTAACAGGAGCCATGAGGCATCACAGATGGTCCTAGCATGTTGTGGCAAAAAATAATATTGAGCTTTCTTTCTGTTCTCTGGAAGGTCTCCATTCACAATTCACAAATGTTCCTCCATGCTCTAGTCAATTGCATTGAGGATCCTCATGGAAAACACAAGAGCATGGATGTTGATTTTCCCCAAGGCCATGGTTTATTGAGGCCTTATCATGGAGGATGCTATCACCTTCAAGAGTTCTGTGCAGACTAAATCCAACCAAAATTCATGAAGGAATCTTCAGTTGTATTCATGCATCCGCATGTTCCATTATTCTATATGCATGTGGGTTATTGTAAGCTCGGTTCATCTTATTTTAGGTACTAACAGAGTACGAGGTTTGTTTCCGGAGTCTTCTCATTTTGAATTCCCTTGTGATGCACAATCCCATCCACAAAGTGCAAATATAGAAAGAGGACCAATGGTTTGATAAATCTGACGATGAAAAGTGCTAGAACTCTTTGCAATAGAGATAACCTTGTCCAACTGTTTCTTAGCTATTGGAATGTGGTCATCAGGATAGTTGGCTGCTGTTCCAATGTCCACATTCAAATTCTCCTCACTCTTGTCGTTGTCACTTGTTGTTTCAATAACATTCTCATCCTTCACCTTGTCATCACTGAAGAGCTTGGTGTCTAGATCATACCGCAAAATCCTCTTTTCCTCAAATTGATTGGTGACCCATGTAGACAATTCCTTTAGTTGTTCCCAACACTCATGCTTGAGCTCAAACCGCCATGTCATACAGTTCGGTGGCTTACAAATAAGTCCAGCCACTTAAAACGTGATTGTCCAGACGTGTATGAGGTTATCCACCCTATTCCGGGCCTGGCTCATTGTTACTTTCCTTGTTATTTCGTGCCAATCTTCGACTTACGGCATAATCATAGCATGTAGCTTCACCATCCAACAACGCAGTGGCCAAAAATCCGCCACTAGACCAGTGCTAGGCCGAGTAACTAGCAACCCTGCATGGGCGTCCATAAATCCCTTGGTAGCTTGGACCCACTTCCGTTGCCACCAATAGCCTCTTTGCTTTTCTAAGCAGCATGTCTTAGCCCAATGGAGAATGCCGGTGCATGATTGGGCCTGTGGGAAGCCCCATGTGTGGGGCTTTACTCTTATAAGGTAGCGGAAGTAGCATGGCCTGCAGCTGTTGCTTCCGCTCCTCCCGGGCCAGCCGTTTCCATGGCAACTGCCGTAAGCATAGGAGAAAACGGTGAGTCCAATTTCGTAGGATTATATGGCAAGGCAAGAGCGGTATTAAGAGGTGCTACCGATAGCAATTAGCAAGAACAGTATGGGTTGGATTCCACCAATTGCCACTGCAATTTGGAACAACTGCAAGTGATGTAACGGGCTTAATAGGAGGTACTCCGCACCAAAACAATATGTTGTAGCTGCATAATCAAGAAAGTGCGGACGGTCATTGAAACCAACGGGAGTCGGATAGCACCTTTCTTTTTAGAGAAATATAAGAATTGCACACATCAGGTGGCACAATGTTCCACGGCCTTGAAGTCCACCAAATACAGAAACATACCTGGATGGGCTCATGAGCTGTGAAGGAAATGGGAGAAAGCAAAGTGCTCAAATTCCATGCTACACCGAGCACACTGTAGGTGGTTCATATGTAGAAGTTGCAGAGCAAAAGACAGTTCAACGAATGAGGAAAAGTGGAAAATTGTTCATCAAAATTAGGTGTAATTCGATGACAAGTTTCGGAAAAACTGAACGTATAGGTATAATATCGGCAACAAGAGTGGGAAATAAGCAGGGTCTTGGATGCCTGAGCCCAGTGGTGTTTGCAATACCACACCATGAGAGGCTACTTCGACAAAATTCACCAAGAAGTTGAAGGGTTTTAAGAACATTGAGGCGTTGTTGAGTTTTTAACTGAATAGTAAAAACATATTGATATGTTTGCAACAATTCTGTCAACCATGTCAGAAAATCGTAAAACTCTCATAACTTTCTGGAACAAAAAACTAAGGGTTGGGGCAGTTGGTCGAAATTCCCTCGGTCAAACATTGTGAAAATCCAGGGTTTGAAAATTTGTGGACCATGCATGTATGGACAATAACTCCCATGCATGGAAGATAGGGACTCTTGTATGTTTTCCAAAGCAAGACCCCCTTCTTTTAGCCGTGACGTTCTGGTGTATTGCAAGAAACAGGTCAACACCCGCTAAAGAAACCATCATTCTGTAAATCAATATCTTGTGTATGTCATAGGGCTCCCAAACGTTGTGTGAAGCATTGTAGCCCTGCCATTAGACAAGATACTCCATAACTTCTCCTCATTGGTGTGATATCACCAAATGTGTATGTAATATCCTCGTCTTCTTTTACTTGTGGTGATGGAGGCACGTCCGCATCAGGGAAGTATTCGCCGAGGTCCTGGTCGAGTTTAAGACTTCTGATACAGGAGACCAGTGGGATAGCATGACTTCCAGTAGGCAGAGCTTATGAAAAACAGGTATTCACTATTTCTCAATTGAGAAGGGCCCCAACTACTCAGGTTTAAACTTTGCACAGTCATGTCCTCGCAATTTGATTCTTGCCGAGCTGAGTAGGAAGCAATCACCAACTTTGATTGGTTTTTGTCTGATATTTGGTGGTTGCTTGCTTTATCACAGCTTGATTCTTTTTGCAAGTTTCTGGCAACTTTTTTTCTAGATTAATTGGAGTTCTCACCATCAGATATCGGCTTCTAGTATGGTGCTTAAACTCAGCAAACCTGTCAGAGTTAGAGACAGTTAGCCGCGAATCACTTCAAACTTAAATTTTCCCATTGCTATGGAGTTGCATGCAAGCTCAATAGTTGGTAGCTCAACCACCCCATCAGTTCCATGAGGCTCGCACATCATTTTGAGCAGTTGCTTGAATGACTGATTGGTGCAATCACTGTGTGGGTCGGTTTGGGTAGCGAGCGATGTAGATATATAGATCCGATGGCTGCATGAAGTCTTCAACTTCTCCCAAAAATCTCTCGGTGAACCTCCCATCTTTCTCACTCTTGATGAAAGAGGGAAAACCGTGTAGTCATATTACGTTGTTGGCAAATAGTTGTGATATTTCTTCGCTGGTTATCATTTTCGTTGGACTGGAGATGTGTGATTAATCATGCGTTGTTTATAGACACTGCAAAGTGTGTACACATACATACATACATCAGTGGCTTTCTGGAACTTAAGGCAAGTATCAGCATGATTAAATTGAGTAAATCATGGATCTACATTACTTGAGACCCCCCTTTTTTCTTGGTTTTAAGATGGTCCAGGCAGAAAATTCCTCCCACCGGGCTCCCTTTCGGAAGCTGCTACCTTGGTGACTGTTTGATCGGCTCCACTTGGCTCCAATTAGGCGTCGGCAATTTCGGGCGTCGGCTAGTTCAGTTTCATTACTTGACACCTCGATGAATTAGTTTCTTGTCTCAATTTCTCAGAATTCTACAAGGATATTAATTAAGTATTTTGACTACAATAAAGGTATTTAAAAAAATTATTAAATGGGCATATGTTGTCCTTTTTATTTTTTACACGAAAGATTCATTGCATAAGTTTGGCGTTGAACTGGTAGTTCCTTGCGTGCAATGGATGATGCACAAAAATGTATGTGGGGAGTGTACATGAGTGTGTATGTCATTTGTTTATGGATTCTTTGAAGAATGTGTGACAACCACACGCCCCTTTCTCCTATACCTCCATTATTTCAAATATTTATTTTGAGATGTGAATTTTTTAGTGTATTTGATTCGCACACTTTGTCCTTAAATTATACATTATAATTTTTTTTGTCACTAAACATTTTCTCCTTCTACTACATTTGTATGTTTCCACATACCACCTCCATGTACACTACTCTATACATTTTCCTCATACACTTTTATGTTTTGTGGGGACGAGGAACCCTCAACATCGGTTGGCCTGTCATCCCCTTTCCAAGCAATAAAAATTCATGAGGGGAGCGCACATAGGTGTGTATGTTGTGGACATCAAGGACTGTACAAAAATACATACTTCACATTTTCCTCAGACAAGGTATGAAATTCACTCCCTCCCTCCCTCCCATATAGAAAAAGGTGTATGTGGGGTATGTATGCACTTGTGTATTTGGTGTACTCTTCTAGATATGCACAAATCTACCAGGACATAAATATTTCTCCTGTTTTTTTCTCATTCTACTACATTTTCCTATTCTCCATAGCCCTCCTCCTCCCTTAGAGCACACTGTCTTACATATATGCCTCATATAATGTAACGCCTAGTGAAGGAGGAGGATCTCAACATTAATCAGCCGGTCTCGGACCTCCCTTTCCAACAGCATCTTGATATTGTGTATTGTGATTGTATATATACTTGGTTAGACTGCCCTAAAATACACACATGTATCAGTTCATTGTTCTTTCAAAAACATTTGTCTATTTCATTTTAGTTCCTCAACGTTTACTCCCTCATACATTAGCCTCATATATATACATGTGTGTGTATGTGTGTGTGTGTGTGTGTGTGTGTGTGTGTGTGTGTGTGTGTGTGTGTGTGTGTGTGTGTGTGTGTGTGTGTGTGTGTGTGTGTGTGTGTGT
>SZWC01040117.1:0-12234 GCA_023375785.1 Penium margaritaceum
TCTGCGAGCGACTCTGGATTGTCTTCTCTGAATGCCCACGAGTTACCACCACTTGAGGTACAGCGCCAGCACCGATGTCCCTCCAGCATCAGTCACCTGCGTCAGTGCGGTGAGTATGCAGCTAGGCTAGAGGTCACAACATGTCTGTGGCACATAAACCAACAATAATGGTACATACCAGATGTACACGAGTCCCTAATCTTTCCGTCTGGGCATTTCTTTCATTGTAAAAGTAGCCTACCATGCAATGAGACCTCAATTTTCACTCCGATGGTCAAGGACAATTTGGCCAACTGCACTCGCGCGCAGATGAACCTTCTTGCATCTTATGATAACTTCGACTGGTTTGGAGAACCCACGACAGATGTGTCATGAAATTTAGTTCGACTTCTTGACACATCGAAACATATCTTCATTCATAAAGATGAATTTCGCATCTTCACCATCGATTCTTGAAGCCCACCGATTTCTCAGTGGATCTTCATGAATTCGACCACTCACAACACGACTCCACATGTGTCGCTCGATGATTGAATAATCACCCCGACTAGACCTCATTCGTACATCGACACTTGCACATATGTATACAAATATCGAAATTGTCTATCATATATATATGTATATATGTGTATGAATATGGTAGACCATTTCGACACTTATCATCGAACTACACTTAGCGCTAATAATGAGTTGCTAAACTGTCCCATTTTATCGATGCCTATTTTTCTGGAAACTTCTATTTGTTTAAAATCTATGCTCCGTTCGCCATAAAAATCTGCCAAGTAACAGCTATTTGGTCAGGACCTGGTTTTCCTGTTGTCTTGATCTACAAGCGTAGAGTGGGTTAAGACTATGAGCTAAACAACCTGAGAAAGGAAAGTTCAACTATATCACGTTCCGCCTTCGAGTTTCCATTCACAGTTGCACGACAGACGCGTCAGGTGCATTAACAACAAGATCGACGAATGAATCAAGGGCCCAGTTAATCCCGCCAGACAGACGGCACACGCGTTTTTCATTGACTTTGTCGTGTTGTCCCTGAGCCTTGGCTGGGATCTTCGGCGGGGTGGGAGTCACACCCGCTGATTGGGCTCCCAGAGCCCACAACATGCGCTCATCCGCAGTGCCGATTCGCAGCGCGTTCTCTCACAGACGAAACGTTGCATCGACGGTTCAAGAGAGCACAACAAACCAGCTCACCACACTCCGTTGCAGTGCGAAGGAATGTATCGCACATACATTCGCACTGTGTGCAATAATATGGGTCAATTGCTAGCCGGGTACGAATCACCGCATACTTCACACATGGAGAAAATAAGTACCATTTTGGCCACACTTTCCGGCACATATAGCTCTGTCAAGCCTTCACTGGGCAAAAACAATGCATAGATTTACCTTGCTGCTCACCTATATTCAACCAGAATGGAAGCCACATGAAAGACTATAATCGCACCCAAGATTTATCTCTCCAAAATTCTTGGCCGATCTGCATACAAAAAGTAGCAACAATCATGATTAAGAAGCGAGAAGTATTCCAGACCAATGTAATACATTTATGTAAGTTTTAGAAAATCAAAAGATTTAGCCACACTTTGCAAAAACTTCTACTTCCATTTCTTGAATCATGCACTAAGGGAAAAAATTCATGACACAAAAATAAGCCTAAGTCTACCGCATCGTTAAACAAAGATTAATGTAAATTGAGAAAATATTGAAGTTTCATTATGAAAATAAAAAACCATAAAAATTGACTTATATCTACTATTCAAGCATAATTAAAAATATCCAGCTTTCAGAAAAAGTAAATATAAATCTAAACTCAAAACTAAAAAACTTTTATGTCATAAAAATGATTAATGTAGGATAAACACTGCCCTTAATGGTTAACATTAGGCATGTGGTGAAATAATTACAAAGATATTTTTTGAATTTATAAACAAAGATGGTGTGATGCGATGTATTAAATGGATCTCTTTACAACTCTAAAATTTAATTAAAAAATGTAAGCTATTTAAAATCTTAATATTCTGTAAGAAACCCCACAAAAGGCATCAACAAACTGAGCGAACAAATGTTTTCAATACTAAGCTATTTTTTAGTGCAAAACCTTTGTGAAACATGAGTAAATTTTTATCTCATTTTTTAATTCACGCATTTCAAAAGCAATTAAATAAGGGAATTATATGTATAAATCAACACGGTTAAGAAATGGTTTCAACAAGTAAATGAAAAATCATTTTATGGAAAAGGTTTTCATTTAATCAATAAGTCTACAAAAAACTAGCCATTGCAAATAAAGATCCACAAAATCATTGAATGATTGCAAAGATCATTACAAAATAAAACAATCAATTCGATAATTATTTGATACGTTTACATTTACTACTTTCCATGAAACCCGCGAAATCCATGTACTAATTTCACCCATAATCAGCACGGCTACAAATATTGAAAGATTTATGCACCTTTTTTGAAACAAAAATTTCCATATTGAATAATGAAGTTTGTAAGATACAAAAAACATTCAGAATAAAAACCTAAAATCCATTTTTCGACTCATCCCTTTTGAAGCTTTTCTGATAATTTTTGGAAAAATATGTGAAACATCTTTGTTTAGTAAGAAATTGGAATGAACTTCATTAGATGGAAATTTTCTTCTTAAAAATCACTCGTTCAATCCTATTACAAATACATAGGATAAAACTAAGCAATGAATTTTGGAAGATTTTCACCCACCAATGATGATTTAAAAACAGAAGTTTTTATGATTTATGAACCTAGATGTTATTTTGTTTCATCATAACAAGAAAAAGCGTACTTTTTATGAAACCCATGAAATTTATCCATTGAAAAGTAATTTATTGTGAATAATACAACTGTCTTTTGATGCCAAATTATAATGGTTAATAAATATCTTCCAAAATAAAAAAAACATTCTACCAACGTTTAACCTAAAAAATGATGAGGGAAATATGAGAAAGAAAAGCTTATTTCAGCAAAATAGGATAACAAATACTAAACTAGTGTAATGTATTTTTCAAAGAGGATGAACATTCAAGAAAGTTTATAGAATACTATGCTTGTACACTTTTCCTTAATACAGTTACATGGAAAACTGTTTTTATATACCTAAAAAGAATGAACATGAAGTAAATGGACAAGATAGCCAAAATGGAATGTAAATGTATTTGTTCACTTTGCATTTCTTTAACATGATGTATTTTATCACGATGTTAAGTGTTGAGATTCAGTCCATGATACCTGTCATTGGTGTTCATGAGAAATTTGTTTGTTTTGTAACACTCGGGATGGCTAACTTGATAAGCCTAATCCGAGGGTGCTAGCTAAGCATGAGGGCATCCTCGATAGGATTTGATTGATTTGGAGGTATCTCAATCGAAAACAAGATATGTTCAAAGTAAAATGGAAATAAAATATAAAAGTTGAGTTCATTTTCCTGCACTCTCCCTCATTTCTTACAAATCAAAACTTGAAGAGATATTTCAAAGTAGTGATACATGAAGAAATACCTGTGAAAATACTTCAAAATGAAATGAAATGATGTGGATCACTTGTTTTTTTTTACTTGAACATGAAGTTTTTTGTTTAACCTTAAGTATCCAGTCGAACATTTTTTATGTCATTATTTTCGAAGATCTTCATCCATTGCTCTTAGAAGAGTCAATAATTCCCGACATTCATAGATTTATTTTAGATTAGGGGACTTCAAAACATCATTCATTGAAGGTGTTTTTCAAGTACAAAAACATACTTAATTTTTGTGTGGCTGCTTATACGTTTGAAACACAAGAATAAATCATTTTTCTATTACATTCATGAAGTTTTATAATAGCCAAAAATGTGCGGAATTGAATTTCAAGGATAGAAAACCAAATTCATGAACAAATTAGGATTGTAAGTGTTAAATAATCGGACAAATGATGAATACTTCTTTTTCTCAATAGTTGGCCTTCAAAGTAACCATAACAAATACGTGGTTTCAAACAAAACCACAAATTAAACAAATATTCCACATTGATTGTGGAGAAAAACATAAAAAAATCAATTTCAAATGTACTAGTTACTAAACATAACATAATTGTGTTTCATATCGTTTATGAATCATTACATGTATAAGGGCTACAAATGTCTCGAGGTTCTTTTGATCTTAAAAAATGCAACGATGGTAAAAACCTAACATAAAGAAGAAAATCCCACATCAAAATGAAACATAAAAAAAACAAATGCCTTTCTTACTCTAAAACTTTAACAATATATATTGGCAAGGTTTTTCATCATTCAATTCTTTCATAATGCATGGGTTCATTAGGATTTCATTGAATGAATAAACAATGTATCATCTTCAATCATGAAAGCTACATTCAATATAAGAGAAATTCTCTTATTCTTATTCTTTCCTTCTTGTTTTCTAAGATATGAATCCTTTGGAACCAGTTACTTATGTGTATACTAGTGCACGATGTTAGTGCTTTACCCACCTCACATTATTGGTTCATGAAATTGATTGAATGAACCAAAATTCTACGTGCGAAGAAATAATTGAAAACAAGATATTCAAAGAAAGAACCACTTTTTACTTAAAAATGGTGCAAACAAGATTTTTTCGTGCACTTTCAATACAAACTAAATTTTCTATGAACAAAACTGATTCTTACACGTAGATATTAACCACATAACTTAAACTTTAACATTTCTCCTTTTCATACGAATCATACTTGAATCTATAGCTTTGAAATTGCCAATGATTCATGATGCTAGGTAAATTTCGTTCTAGAGTAACTTGAAAAAGGCATAAAAACTGTGAATGCCATGAAATGTCAAATGAGGTCAAAATTGTATTGAGAGATAAAATCAATTGCACTTTAATTAATGATGTTAGCCTCCTCATCTTGACATGGTTTGTATCTCCATATACATATTTGGGATAAATTCATACAAATACATAACGCTTTAAACACTTGTTTTCTGGTATTCATACTGGGATCTTCATAGGCTTCTTGGTTGTTAAGGAACACGTAATACTCAAAACGTAATTTTGCAACATGGCTTTTATCATTTGGATTGTTTCTTTCCCACTTGAACATGTATAATGATTAGTTTCATGATTGGAAATTTGTTCATAAATTCATTGCTCACAATTCAGATAATCTATTGAAATTTGTGCAAGATTCACATGCACATTTCACCCCCATTTGATGTCCCCATGATGTATGTTCAAGGCTTACATAGTAGAATACAAGTTTTGATGGCCTTTAGCCTCTTAGATCCTTTTCAGCGATGAAGGGGTACATTGTATCCAAAGATCTGCCACATCACGAAGGAGATTTAACATATCAACACCTTCAAATGTATTTTTTCATGAAGATGTACTTCTCTACATCGACAAAAGGGTACGTACCAATCATCATTAGCCATACCTACAAGACCAAAAAGACCTTAGACTTCTTGAATTGTTCATTTTAAGTACCCCAAAATAAAAAACTACACCTTTGACCTGGAACTAGGAGTTGGTTTCTCAAATCAAGTTTAGTACAAGTGGTGGAGTATGGTAGAAGTGGTTTCTCCTCCTTCTCTCTCGCACTAACAGTGTTGGGGTGTATGGCGTTGTAGTTAGAATTCTACAAGACACTTTCTTATCTCATTCTTCATTGGTTACAATGTTCAAGTGAAGACTATAATCTTAGGGTCATCTCAAGCTTTGTGGTGCTCCTTGAATGTGTAGTCATGCTTATGCAGAGTGTGCATATGATGTTCTTACATGTCAATGTGAGGTTGGTAAAACTATATGAATGTTTACTATGATTTTTCACTTAGGAGCGTAAGAAAACTTATTCTCAGTTATGTGATAGGTGGACGACCATTTGATGATTGACTGTGTTGAATTCAAACTTAAGTTGAAAATTTTCAATTTCGTTGTCAAAGTTTAAGAACATGTTCGACCCTTTGCCCTCTCAATTTTCAACTTTCATAGACATTGTTTACTTAATTCATCTAACGTTTGGAACATTTTTAGAAGAATGAACACAAGTGTGTAGACCATGTACTTATCATGACATGTTTATGATTTTGTCTCTTCAGACAAACAAGATGGAGCTATTTGTACTTATTCATATCAAAAATATCTACTTTTATTGAAAATTGATTGCATGATGAACTAGAAACTTAATTTTAGGTTACGATCTTTATACTATGAATGAATTAATGTAAGTATTTATTAAGTTTTTTACAACACTGAATTCAAGGTTTTCCGCGCATTTTGTGAGGACCTTTGGTGTTACAAGCAACACTTTGACAAATGCAAGGCATGTAATGCAAAAGGTGTTAAGTTATTATGGTAATGATGGCCTTGTTATTTTAATGAAAAACATCAATGCAGTTATTAAAGAGGTCTTTTGTTGAGCTTGAACATGAATCTGTCATGTAGAGGAGTAGCGTATTTCTTGGCTTTTTAACCTCTAGCAAGTGTTTTAATATGCTTGATACTTTATGTGCTAAAAAACATTTGAAATGTGAAGAAATGTAACAGCTACATCGAAGCATTGTTTAAGATTTAGTGGATAAACTGAAGGAATAATTTTAGACTAAATCAACATTAAGAAGATAATTTAAAGTAATGGACAGGTGGTTTGAATTAATGTAGATTTGTTCATGCAAAAACAATGGCTTTTTTCACATTTGAGTGCAGATGTTTGACAAACAACACTTGATTCTATTTAGATTATTGGTGTTGATGGGTTGAATGATGTAAATTCAGAATTTGGAAGTTTCCAAATAGTTTCAAAGGCTCATCTCTAAGAAAAGGACCCGTAAGGAATCTTTGATGCATTTTTCAAATTAGCACCCATTTTGTGATTACTGATGAAGATGTAGTAAATTCTTAAATATTAAATTTTCTTATTGTGTGTCCGTCCCAAAAAGCAATTTTTTTGGGATCTTTCGTCATGAAATAAGTATTCTTAAATTTAATAACATGTTTTCAATCTTGAACACCACTTACATGCTATTGTTGAGGAGATTTCAACTTGACAAAACATGAGATAGGCTTGAACATATCCATTAGGTCTTAAATCTAGAAATACTATGTTATATAGAGCTAGGAATTCCATCAAAGAAGTTAATTATTTATACATAGAAGAATTGCTGATTTTGTGAGAATTCTTTGAAGCATGATTTGTCTCTTCCATGTGAAAGCATGAAGTATGGAAAGATATCACCCTTATTAAAGACCCTTTATGTTTGACATGCATGAATGAGAACCCTCCATGGTTTAGTTGTTTAAATCCTTCTTATGGTGATGGAATTTTATATTAGAATAGGAAAGACCTCATGATGTTTTGATTATGGTTTCACATTACGGAAACATGAGGAGGAGAACTCATATGGGAATTGGAGCAAGATCACTTGACTTATACATTTGTTTATCATACACTGTGTTGTAGTTCTTATCGAATGTGAAGGTAAGGGAGGGAAAAAGCATTATTTTAGCATTGGATTAGTTTTGATGCTGGTTGTGTTTAACCAGATCTGTCCATGTATTATTCACTAGGCCATTAAAGTGTCTTAAGCTGGAAGAGGAATGGAACCATACATGCTGACATATTGTAACAAATTTTCATGTGTAATGTCAACTCTTATGGCTAAAGTTTGGGCATATGACAAAAAGGGGCAAGGAGTAACCATTTCAGCTAATGTTATGCGTACAAATGAGTACTTTATATATGTGAACGTGTTTACAATAGTCTCTTATGACCATATTCCATATGTCAGGTGGTGGTAGTATAGTAGGGAGGAAATTTGTAAGCCTATGTATTAAAACGTGTCAAAAAGTGTATCGTTTCTATTCACATGTTTTTTTATACCTCCATGTGAGAATACAAGAGGTCTTAGTGAAGAATCGCCTCTGGAACAACTGTATTAGCTAGAGTACAAGTGTAAGTGCTTTAGTGTAGTGGATTTACTCATATGTGAATTGTATACCAAAAACAGTAAATATGCGAGGGAGGGAAATGTGCTCCAAATACTTACATAATTAACTCAAAAACCATTCATAAGTTTGTCAAATGAAACCCATCATTTCATTGTTGAATTAAATGTTAAATTTGGGATGGTAAGGAAAAATGCTTAAGCTAGCCCTTTAACCGAAATTGGTATAACTTCTTGCACTAATACAAGAGATCTAATATTTATTTGGGCCATATATTCCCATAAGATACTTTGTTGAATGTCAATAAGAAAAATGTTATAAAGAAATTTTTAATTTATTTTGCACGTACTTCCTTTGTTAACATAATGCATTAGAATTCAAATCATCCACTTGTGTTAAAACTTGATTTCCATTAACTTTAAAAAACAAGTTTGTTGTACTGTGGATCAGAATTGATGACAATATCAACATTTTCATCTTTTCATACTATTAATTTACTATTGTATGTTACCCTTACATTGCCATCCCCTCCCTTTCCTCATTTGACACATCTCATAACATTGTTGTGTGCTTACGGGCACCAAAAATATGAATGTGTAGTCTCCCATAAGTTTTTTTGGGGAGGGGTTAGTACAAGGAGAAATTACATTATAATATGTAGATTGTTTTGTTACATCTTAGAGAATATTTACATATTCCTCCTACAATAATACAAGGTATTTTTGGAAAATTGGGGGTAATGTAATCACGTCAAATGGATATTCTCTTTTGGGTCTATTTTTGTAATTTTGCTTTAAATACATATGATTCTGATTTGTATATGCAAATTATTCACAACGCAAACATTGAGGGAAGAAACATCGTGTGCCAGAAACATGTATTGTTTTGTACAATTAATTATGTATAAAAGTTTTTCGTTTTTTTAATATGTCATTTGTGCATTAACCATTGATGTCAAACCCCACTTACAATCTCATTTCACTTACGCAATGTTTCCCTCATGTTGGAAGCTAATGAGGAAAAGTGATATTGTACACTTCCAAATGACCATGTACTATTGTATGATACTTTTTAAAAGTGAAATCGAAACCATGCTTAAATCTTGCTATTAATTGGCTCAGTTTTCTCCTCTTCATAAGGTTCATATATGTTGGTTTAGATTTTGGTATGATTCGTCAAGAAAATTCCTAGTATCAATTGTCAAATGTATAGGGTGCTTGATTATCTCTTTAGAATCCTGAGTAGTGTTCGTGGTTAGGAGTGTATTAGTTACACCTGAATGTCTCAGAGATGAGTGAAGAGCTTGATTTTTTTTTATCTATGTTGCATGACTCAACAAGTGCCTCAAACTTGCCACGTAGGATGATGTGACCTTAAAAGGTGTGCACATGGCGTTGTTAAGGCAGCTTCGATGTCGTCTAAGCCAGTACCAACCGTGTGAATAAATCAGTATATCATCAATCGGTTGTCTCATGCTTGACGAATCTGGCCCATTTGTCTTTCGTTGACTCCAAATGAGAAGAAATCAATGGAGAAAATTTCTCTTTGGTAACAAATGACTCGCCATTTAAAGAGAAGACAAGGGTTGACGGTCGTCATTAAGCAATTAAAGAAATAAGGCCTACTTGCCCTCGCAAAAGTGTATTAAAAAACAACAAAATGACCATGATTTGATCTAATATTGCCTTTTCAAATGTAAGGGTGAGTCTACAAAGCATTAAAAGCTATTTTCTTGTCAGGTTACGACATTTCCAAGACAACACAAGTGACTACACAATTTAGGAAAAGTCAACTCCACATATGAGATAAATGATTGAGAAAGTCATAGGAGTTGACCATTTCCAAAGGGAAATGACCGTTATAGTCCCTCAAATTGTTGGAAGCCTCCAACATTAGGTAGGATCAGAATCAGATTTGAGAGAAGAACCTTAGGAGACTAGAAAAGGTTCTCATGAGGACTTGAAAAATGTAATCCAGATTGGATGGATTGTCTTTTACTCAACAAAATACGCAAATTGAATATTTGAGACAAGGTTCCTGAAATGATGAAAACATCTTACTCCTTAGACAACGTCGTCTGGCTACCATAAAACTATGAGATTCTTTGCTCTAGAGTGAAATAGACAAGATTACCATAATCACTTACACACTTGTTAAGAGGGATTATCGAAGTGAAATCGTGGATGTGATAGATTGTTGCTCCAACCGGGCAGAGTCATTTCTTAATTTGGAAATTCTTCAAAGCACTTGTAGAGTTTTTGTGACATGCTGAGAAAATTCGAAATAGAAACATTTCATTATGTTGCGCATCTGACTACCAATTTCGAAATGCAAGTGTTTTGTTCACTCTTGGATGGTAGATAGCTATGTTGGAAAGTCTGAGAGAAGAGTGACCACCGTAATCTTCTCATATACGATGGAGGACTCCCCAATCAATTTAGTAAAGGTAGGTTGGACGTTGTAACCTTATGAAGTGTGCACATGGCATTGTATTGGAGGTAACTTGAGTTCGTATATGACATGGTTGATGAATTAATGTATCATCATTTAGTTACCAAATGTTGGATGGCACTTGACTACACGAGCAGATGGAACAATGAAGAGTTCTATGCATAAGGAAGTAAAGGGGACCAGTCTCAACCAAGATCAACAATGTAAAGGGAGGTTTGCGAAGTAGTTACATATTATGTAAGTGATGTTTTATCATTTAGTGTCAGCTACCACCATCGACACTTTAAATGTGCCATTTTTTGGACATAACCTTCTTCGACCTGGTAAGTCTGGCAACATGACCATCTTGGGTAAAAGACACTTTGACTTTCAAAAGGTGTGTCATGTTTCAATACATTCTCAGACTCTTGTTACAATTCTAGACGTGCGGAAAGACATTATGCCTTGTTCGTGAAATAATTGGAGTCAAAGCATTGATGTACAAAGACTATTGTACATATAGACTTGTACATAAAGTCTCTACAAGTGTAGTTAAAATTTTCTTAGTACAATCACAGGCTTCCATAAAAAACATCTTTTGTGTATTATTTTTCATAAATTGTACAATTCAAGCTTGGTACTCTCAGGTTGTGGCATGATTGGAAGGTCTTCTTAGCCTTTACTATGGTCACACAAAAATATAACACACTGAAAGATTTACATAGCTTAAAAACGTTGTTCATTTTACCTTACAAAAACTTCTTCCTTCCTTTTCTTCTATTTCTTTGTATAAGAAATTTTAATTTGTTAATCAAAGTGAAACATCCTCAGATGAAATGTTTGATGATACAATTCTAGATACATGGATCAAGAAATGGTCTTTTTACTTTATATCTCTTAAAGGGAAGTCTTATGGTGGTTTACATTGTATATGTGTACAAAATTAAAAATGCATGTTTATTTTTCTAAAATAGTTATGGATTGCAAATTTTTAAGTTTTTAATCAACTAGAAAACTGATTTTTGATTAAATTATGTAAGAAACAGATGAGATATACTATATTGACATTCGTTGTATACAAAAGGCATGCACTCACACACTTAAGTGATGTAGTTTGTCATTTCCTTTCTTTTGAACCATTACCTCCTATTATCCTTTTATTTTTCCATAAATCTACACCACTTAAGATTTATCTTTACTTTCAATTTTCTCCTCGACTACTTCCTTCTCTCTCCATCTCATCCCCCTCTCTCTCCATTTATCTCCACGCATCTCTCAATATTATTGTATTTTTGTTTTTTTATTTATGTGCATGTCAATTTTCCCTTAAGTACTGAAATATATTCTTTTTTGTCCCATCATTTTACCCTCTTAATTTATATCCACGTGTAATTCCTCCTTTTTGCCTTTTTTAATCATCATAGTTCCTCAACATTTATTTTCTTCCTCATGCCATGCCCTCCATATTATTACATCTAGTCATTTCTCATGAAATCAATTCCATATCTATCTCAAATTTTATTTCCTCATACCTTCCTTGTTTTTCCACCATCTCGTATCACGTTCGAAAAATATCACCACACATGCCCCCCATGATATGCCCCATCTCTTCCTCCTTCCATCTTTTCCACCGCCTATTTTCTTCCCTTCCATCTTCAATATCTCCTTCATGTTTATGAGCTATCCTTTCCATCATGATATTTCCCCTGTTATCCCACCATTGTTCCCTCCATTCTATGGCACATCAGTTTATCCCTTGCTTGTGCTTTATTTTCGTACCCGTATCCCTTACCTTATCACTCCTTTTCCAACGGTATCACATTACCTAGCCTCATCAACCTTTTCCCACCACTCTTCCA
>SZWC01040118.1:0-12232 GCA_023375785.1 Penium margaritaceum
TCCAGTCAACGGGCTTCCGATTACCGGACAGCCTGGCCGATGCCGACAGCCGGTCTGTGGCTGTTTGTCCCTCGGCATCGGCCACGTTGGCCTGCGCAGTGCGCTGTTTCAGTGTTTGTTATTGGTCTGCCGTTTTCGTGCTACGTTTCGACCGTCACATGCATGTGGAAAGCGGGCGCCGACAGATGAACCATCGACAATCGGTGGTTCACTGGTTTTGAACCAGTGGCCCACCGATGTCTTGGTGGATGAACCAGTGGTTCATCCACTGTCGGTGGATGAACCACTGGTTCATGAAACCAAGGCATCGGATGTCTCGGCGGTGTAACATCCACAGCGGCTATTACATCCGCCGTCGGCGGATGATCCGCCGTTGCTTTAAGCAACGGCGGATGATCTGCCGCCAAGCGAACTCGCTCCCAATCAGTAGGCAAACCGGCCATGTTCGCTGGCCCGGCAAACCGGGCCAGTTCAGCAGGCGACGTTCGCTGCTAATCGGATCAGCAGCTGACGTCAGAGCACCACTTGCTCCGTGCAAGTGGCACCATTGGAAGTGCCAGTTCCACTTCGGAAATGGTGCAAGTCCCAAGACACAACATATCGGTGTCATCATCGTCGACTTCCATGCCTTAGCCACAGCCGCGACTACATCACTCTCCTCCATGGCCGACGTTGCAGCGGTGGTGCAGACTGCACGTGAGAGTACTCACGACGACGCTGATGACGATGACAACGATGAGGATGAGGAGGACGTCGGTAACAAGAGGAGATCCGCGAAGGAGCCGAGCCTTGTGTGGACTCTTTTTGAAAAAATTGACCACCCCACAAAGGGCCCTCGTGCACAGTGCAGTCTGTGTCCAAAGGACTACGCCAACAACGGGGAGTGCACGTCCGCAATGTGGAAACACTTGCGGCTGAAGCACCGTAAGCATTACTTGGAGCTGAAGGAGCAGGAGGTGGACCAGAAGCTACAGTTGGCATCCACCAACTCTATCAATGCATCAATAGATCAGCGGCTGCAGTGGCAGGAGTGGGATTGAACGTTGCAAACACAGTCATCGGCTAGGGTGTGGCAGCGGTGGGAGCTGTGTTCTACAAGCTGTACTTCCAACACTGCATTTGGAAGCAGGTAATTGACAAGAATGAGAGCTTCCTAGGCATGGAGTCCACCTGGCTGTAGCGTGCGTTCTGGCACGGAAACCCGGCATGCGACCTCCCTGGTTGCATGACAATCAGCCGGCGAATTGTGATCGCGGCAGCAGCTTTCCGCAACCGTATCAAGAAGATGCTTGGTGAAGTGACTTTTGCCCTCAACTTCACCACATACGACTGGAAGGGGGAGAATGGCATGAAGTATCTTGGAGTCATGGCACACTGGATTCAAGACTTTCAAGTGAAGACGCTCGCCCTCTCCTTTCCCGCAATGCCGCTCGCTCCCAATGCGCAGAACATCTTCGACGTGCTGACAGGTGCTTTGAAGCAGTGGGGGGTGTTTGACCGGATGTTTTGCCTCACAGTCGACAACGAGAGCACAAACGATTCGATGATCAACAACTACATCATCCCTGCAGCCGAGTCCTCCCTTGAACTTGAAGGCCACATCAGGTGCTTAGGGCACATCATGAACCTCGCCGTCAAGGATTTGTTGGGGCATGCAAACGTTGAGGGGATTGTGGCCAAGGTGCGGGCCGTGGCCGTGTTTGTGAAGTGGTCCACTCCAAGGGAGTAGTCGCTGATCAACACGGCAACGGCGGCTGGAGTCCGGTACCTTTCATTGCACCTCGACACCGAGACAAGGTGGAATGCCACCCTGGACATGATGGAGCACGTGCTCGTGCTGAAGGACGTGATACCGGGGTGGCTTGAGGGGTATGGCAGTGAGGGTGATGCCCTCAAGCCTTCTCGCGATGAGTGGGGGCTGATTGCCCTCCTCAATGTCATCCTCAAGCCATTCAAGGCGTACATGAACGACATCTCTGGCTCGACCTACCCAACGCTCAACCTCGTCATACCGTTTTTTGACTCCATCCTGGACAAGCTCGAGAAGTGGCAAGTGAAATCTCACTTGGCGCGTGAGAAGAGCAGACGGAGAGGGATTGCAAGGCGTCTTAATGCAAAGGAGCAGCTACTCGTTGACATCAACGTCGGGTTGAAGGAGGCTGAGGACAAGCTGAAGAAGTACGCGCGGCTGCTGACTGACCGCCACACGCTTGCAACCGCGGCTGACCCACGCTTTCGGCTCAGGTTCTTTGACAAGACACATACGCTGATGGGGGTGGCGTCTGCCGCACTTTTGCAGGTGAAGGTGGTCACCTTGTTGCGGCCTTACCACGACCGCGTGCTGGAAGCGCAGAGTGAGGCCGCGGCATTGTCACAGGGGGCAGAGAGCTCAAACCAGCAGCAGGATCAGAACCAGCAGGGGAGCCAGCAGCAACTCCAGTCAGGATCACAGCAGAACCAGCAGTAGGGCAGCCGCAACACCGGCAGCAGTGCATCAGGAGGACAACAGCAAGGTACGGGTAGGGCATCCGCAGGACAAGAGCAGGGAACGGGCAGGGCATCAGTTGGGCAGCAGCAGGGCACAGGCAGAACAACAGCAGGGCATGAGCTGGGCAGCAGCAGAGCTGTAGCAGCGAGATCACAAGAAACACGCCAGCTGCGCCCGCAGCCTCCACCACCCCCACCTCCATCTGAGGACGATGCATTGATGGAGGAGGCCTTGGCTGATCCAGCAAGGGACATGTTTGAGGTGCGGGAGCCAGCGACGGCAGCACCAACAGAGCTGTCGAGCTTGGAGGAGGAGGTGGAAAAATGGGCCAACTTGCCAAAGAAAGGCATGACGTGCAAAGTGCTTAGGCACTACAGGAAGCAGCAGCATGCATATCCATCCTTTTTTCTCGCAGCAATGGACGTGCTTGCTGTACCTGCCACTTCCACCCCGTCCGAACGTCTGTTCTCCCTTGGTAAGCACATTATCACAAACTTCAGGTACTCGCTTGCCAACTTGACGGTCGAAAACCTGCTAACCATGAAAAGCTGGATCAACGAGAAGTCGCTGCTGGACTTCCCGGTGTCACCCCATGGTGTCGTCGCGCAGGAGTACAGAGATGAAGAGGCGCGCATCAATGAGTTACGGCGTAAAGCGCGGGAGGATGGGCTCATCGGTGCTGCGTGTGAGGAGTTGGAGGGGCTGTCACTCTTTGTGAACGAGGACGAGGAGGAGGACGGATATGAGGAGGGGGAGGATGAAGGAGAGGGGGGGGGAGGATGAAGATGTCATGGAGGTTGGATCGTAGGATTAGTGTAGTTGGGTCCCTTGCTCACTGTCATGTGATCTGCTCATTATCATTTCAATTCAACATTCCCTGTTTTCTGTCATGTAATCTACATTTGTGAACTTATGCATGCATCAAATGTTTGATGCATAAAGCCACTTCTGGCAGCCAGGTTTGCACAGAGGTGAAACTCAAAATGAATGTAGGCTAACACTTGATGGTACTTGTGGTCTCAAACAGTGTCATATATGCATATCAGTCATACTCGATGCTCATTGGTGCTTGAAGGTACATTCACTATCATAGATTGCAAATGCTTGTCGATGCTTCTCAGTGTTTGACGGTGCTAGAAAGCGCTTGTTGATTTAAAATATGCCCTTGTCGGCAGTTGATGAGTGTGAAGAATACATGCTGCAGAACAGTACTTAGCACTGCTTAAGTAGGGCTAACATCCACCACCACGATGCCTCAAAATGTCCACTTGTGGTGTCCATTGAAAACAGTTGAGTACATGTATATTAGAAGAAATGTTCATGATCTACGATCATATGTTGTGCACATATTGTTTGGAAGTGACAGAAGGGGTAAAAAATAAGGGTCAAATCTGGACTTGCCACAAAGCAGTGTGCAACGGTCCATGAGAACCGTTGAGGATTTGCGAATCCTAAGGATTCGCGAATCTTTTCAAGGATTTGCGAATCCGAATCCCCTGTAGGATTCGGATTCGGGAGTCTGAATCCTTTCTGGGAACCGGGAATCTTACCCGGTGTGCACCCTGAGTGATATGGCAAGGATGCCGAGCATGAATGAGAGTGTACCATCAATGAATAGTGTTCATAAGAAAAGGTCAGGAATACGCTTGAAATACAACTTTCACCAGCCTAAACATTACTCAAATGAACCAGGCTTCTCGTTCACTAGCAACTATAGCACTTGGGGGGGGGCGTGTGGATCCACCTAATGATGTCACACATGGGGCACAACTGACCAGTACTGCCAGACACTAGTGTACGGTCGGGATTAATAACTATCCCATCCTCGATTTCTGTAACAGCATCATAAAACACTTCTTCTGGACTGTAGTCCAATAGACTTCCCATGTCAGATGGTTCGGGGCAACCTCACCTTCAAATGCCTCCATTCTCGGTGCATGTTTGATAGCAAGTAACATGTGCCAACTCCACAAAGAAATGAAGTGACTATAGGTAGTGCAGAGGGGAATTGTGTCTACTCCATTGAGCTGTGGTACAAATGTAGCAGAGAAGTAGAAATGCTTGTGTTCTGGCCTCTTATACTTTGCATACAAGCTTAGGCCTTGAGTGTGTTGTCAATTGAATATCGTGTTCTTTCATTATGTAGTAAGAACGTTCAGAAATACACAAAAATACATTTTCCATGTCATAACTGCAAGAAAGCAGAGTTGCAAAAGTTCACGTATGAAATTCACACACTAAGCAATCGGTAAAATGTCACTGGTCAAGGTTTCACACCCCCCTCTACCACAACCTCTTTAGCTTGGGGTTCACACACTCAGGCCGTTCACTGCTCATGCCGACACATCGATGGGACCCCATGAGTTCGGATGTGCTGCGAAAGCAGATCTGTGGCCATGGACCTCTCCCTTGTAATCCTGCACAGTGATGTGTACTTGTTGTTAGAAGGATCTTCGCTGCTTTCAAAGGAACAAGTGTAGATGTAGATTTTGACATGCAAAATGAAACCTCTCACCTTATATCCCAAGTGCACCCATGCCTCTGAAATCATGGCTCTCCACTTCAACCTTTTCCTTTGTGTGAGTCATCACCTCGTGATGACGTTCGTCTTGTATCTGCCATGCATTTCCACTAGGCTTGTAGAGGTGTTACCTCCTCCTCTGCCACAACTGGTGCAATGGTGGCATCACCCTCCTCTTCTCCCTCCTTTGCCTCGGCTCTCAATACCACCATTACACCTCTCCAACCGTCAGGGCTCCACTCCAGTCCGTGGGATTCGACACCACCTCCCGTACGACCGGCCTACTATGGTCCTCCCTCTGTTCACTACTCCGTACCCACTTGGCCCACAGATGACGGCCACTTCTTTGACACTCGCCCTTCGACTGTTCCTTTGACCGTCATGACGAGGTGCGCGCCCTTCAGCACTATCTTATAGAGCTTCTTCAGCTTTGTTCTCAAGGAGGTGAAAGTGTGGAGGCCAGTCTTGTGTGTTTGTCTATGAGTCAGATGAGATCCTTCGTGTTGCCTCACCAAGGTGTGTGCAAGGGGCCTTACCTGATGACCGTTCTTGGGTTGAGGATTGGCAGTCCCATATGTCCATCACTCTTCTTGGTTGTCTGCATCACGATTCCCTTCTGGGATCTGTCGCTGTCTGCCTTTTTCTCCCATCTGCCTGCGTTTCCTTAGGCTTCTGGATCATCGATTCCGTCGCCAATCATCACATGACCTCCTGTCATTCGTCACTCATCTCACTTGGTCTAGTCGGTTCCATTCGCTCTGTTCGCACCGGTTTTGGTCAGCTCCTACCGGTTCAAGGTGTTGGCGTTGTCCTTTTGTTGGCCCTCTTGGGTCTCTGTTCCTCCCTGATGTGTTGTGTGTGCCTAACCTTGAGGTGAGCCTCCTCTCTGTGACCACCCTTGCTGACCAGGGCATGGACTTCTCGTCTTTCCTCGGCTTCTGCATCGTTGCCCTTCCCTCCTCGGGTCATGTTGTGCTTCATGGTCTGCGCTGTGATTTCTTGTTCCATGTCCCGTTGCTGTGGCCTAGGTCCTCCGCCGCCTTCTTCCGTTGTTCATGTGGCACCCTCCTTGTCTCCTACGCATGCAAATCTCTTGCACCGTTATCTTTGTTACATTCACACTGCCGCCTTTGAGCATCTCTTACGTATTGGCCCTATCATCGTCTTTGACGCTCACATTTGTACCTCTGTGCTCCTCTGCTTGCCTTGACTGCACCATTGGCAATATGCACCATTCCCTGTTCATTGCGGCTGTGTCCACCACCTGCCATCCCCTTGACCTCATGCATGCTGACGTCATGGGTCTGCTGTCCCACGACTTCCTTAGTGGCCTTAGTCACTACGTCCTTTGCTTTACTTATGACTATTCACGCTATCGCTAAATCCTTGCCATATCCCACGTGAGTGATGTCATTGATGTTCTTGAGACCTGGCTCCCTCAGGTTGAACGCGCTTGTCTTTGTCCCTTGCGTGTCTTTTGCAATGACAAGGGTGGTTTCTTTGGTCCCACCTCTCGCGTCCTTCAATCTCATGGTTTTCATCTTCAGTCCTCTTCTCCCTACACGCCCCAACAAAACGGCGTGTTTGAGCACTGGAACCACACCCTGGCAGACGGGGTGCGCTCCCTGCTCTCCTCCACCGGTCAGTACTCCCTGTTTGCCTTTGAAACCATGTCCTACATGACGTGGGTTTAGAATCATGTCCATCACGGTCCCCTCCCTTCTGAGCGTTAGACAAGCCATTGTACCGATCTTTGCCTTGCCCGTGTGTGAGGGTCTCTTGCGTCCGTCTGGCTCCCTCTTGACCACCGAGATGGCAAACTCTCTCCCCATGGTCATCTGTGTGTCTTCCTTGACGTCTCGCCTTTCTCCAAAGCGTGGCACTTCTGGGATCGACTGCGATGTTAGGTCACTGAATCTCGCGATACTCTATTCTTCGAGCACTTATTTGATTGTGACATCCCTCACCTCTCAACGAGGTGTCTCTCTCCGCCCCTTCAGGGTGGGGGAGGCACTACTCCCTCTCGGTCCTCTGTTCTCCCCTTGGTACATCCGTCATCTGTCTTCTTTGAACCCTCTGTCTCCTCCAAGCCCTCTGCCTTCTCTGAGTCCTCTGCTCCCTCTAAGCCACCTGCTCTCTCTAAGCCAATTTCTCCCTCTCATCCACCTACTCCCTCCGAGCTACTTGCCTCCTCTGAGCCACGTGCTCCCTTTGTTGTCTTTGTTTCACCTCCTCCCTCTGGCCCTCTAGATGCGTCTCCGAGCTCTAACCCATCTATGTCTCCTCTTGTGGGGTCTGCATCCCCTATGCCATCTGTGGCTCTTGAGTCCTCTTCTCCACTTGCCTCTATCCCCCCTGCCTCTTCTGTGCCTCCCATCTCACCCTACATGTGCATTATTCACCTCCAAACACTCCTATTTCACTCCCGTCCTGTTGTCTCGGGTGATCTTGGTCTTCACGCACTTGGCCTAGTGACCACCTCCCTACCTGTTGCCGCGTCTGGGATGCACCCAAGTACCTCACTCGACTACTCCCTCGTTGAACAAGAGTTTTGTTTGGCCCTTAATTCGTCCGTGGCTGGGTATGTTGCCTTGTGATTTGCCGTTGTTGGTCTGCCCCCTCTTCCACTTGAACCTCCAGCTATGCAGGCTACCTACACAGCGTCCGACTCCTCCCAATGGGAGTAGGCCATGTAAGTAGAACTTGACGCTCTTTCTGAGCATGGTGTCTACGATCTCGTTGACCTTCCTCTAGGGCGTAAAGCACTGGCTGTCAAATGGGTGTATTGGCATAAGCTGAATCCCAACAGCACAGCTAAACGGTACATGGCATGACTCACAACAAAGGGCTTCTCTCAAGTCCCTGGGGTACATTTTGATGAGACATTCACTCTAGTGGGTCGCTACACCGCTGCTAGAGCACTGCTCAGCTTGGTGGCCCAACATGACTAGGGGGCTGGAAGAGCTGGATGTCAAGAATGTCTTTCTCCATGGTAAACTTGACAAGGAAGTACACATAGTGCGACCACCCGGCTTTGCATATGGCACGAAGCGAGTGTGGCGTCTATGCAAGGCCCTCTATGGGCTTAAGCAGTCCCCATGTTGCTGGAACCAAGAGATTACATCGACTTTGGAGAAGGGGGGTTTCAAGAGAAGTGATGTAGACCCTGCCCTGTTCCTTAGTGCCATCGTTGGGGCCGCTTGTTGCCATCCTTGTTTATGTGGATGACCTCCTCATTGCCTCTCGAGACGTGGCATTTGTCAAAGCCACAAAATCTCTCTTGCATTCAGCATACAAAATGAATGACCTTGGCCAAGTTTGTGTCTTCCTGGGCATGGAGCTAGAGCGTGACCGCTCACGCCACACCTTGCACGTCCATCAGGCTGCATATGTCTGCAGCCCGGGGGAGATGTTTGGGCCGCTCCTCAATGTTATCTCCTCGGGTTCTACACCCATGACCCTAGCAGGTCAACCGCTACTGAAATCTTTGGAGCCATCAAAACTGGGAGAGATGGTGGGTCTGAAAAATGTTCTTAGAGATATTGGCTCGCTGATGTACCTTGCTACTACTACTCGTGCTGATGTTGCCTTTGCTATGAACTTTATCTCTTGATTTTCCTAGTGTCCCAGAGAACACCATCTTGAGGCGGCATTACGTGTGGTGCGTTATGGACCCTCCACACATCAAATCGGACAGTACTCTTGTGTGTGCCATGCTTCATTCCTCGTGGGCCGTTTGCCTGCGAGTCATGGGGGAGTGTTGGAGTCTCCTTGGCCACTCGCATCTCTGTTCCCTCCCGTCTCACTACTCATGGCACCAACACATGTACGGATTGAGTGACCATGGCCTTACCCGGGGAGACATCACCCCATCGCACACTTGCTGCCGCTTCTAGCCTCGTCAAGCAGTCGACGAGCTACCCAAGAGTGCCCTCTGGTACAAGAATGGCCTACATTTGACTATTTTCCCGGGTGTGGTTGATGCTACCGCTCGTGCATCTTGACTTCCAATCCCTACATTCTTGTGACATGCTTTTGGGTAGATCTGGGGCAGCTGCTTGATTATCCCGGGTGCTGATCCTTAAGGGGGGCACCATGTCAGTCTATGGCTGTGCGCTAGTGAGAAGCCATCCTCAGTCCGAGAGGTCGGGCTCAACCCCCGGGTGGTGGTGCACACTTGCTCGGGCGTCTGCCCGTTGTGGGTGTGCGCCTACCGGTCTAACACTCTTGCCCCCCAACTCTGACCTCTTGTCTCTTTTTCTACAAAACTATGCAAGTGAAATGTTTACCGCATCCATGGCGTGTGACGCACTCTAGCCCGCACTCGCACGTGCAGAGTCTGTGTTGTAGCTTGCAAGGCTTGCAAAATCACACATCATAGCAACTACACGAGGGTTTGCCGCCGTGAAGGGCGGTAAGCTAGTCAAACGCATGGCTACATGTGCTTCAAATGTGGACGGATACAGTTGGAGAAGTTAGCCCCATGACACATAGGACAGAATGTCTAGTGGACAGCCTTTGCTGGTCTAAGCGAGCTCCGACGAGGTTTCAAATCGTCTTAATTCAAGAATTTGATGCAAATCCTGCATACCATTACAACCATTAATGCACTAAAGTCCTGCTTCAGTCGATGCTCGAGCCATCGTTAAAAACATATTCAGAGAACAAGCGCCGACATAAATTCATCGATGATAGATTTCGCGGTTAATCAATCAACGACCATTGTTACTGAAATGGCTTAATTGTGAGATTTTCCGGAAATCTCGCTCTCGATCGGCATCATGCGAAACACCTTTTTCTACGTGAGAGGATAGTATGATTTGTTTGCAAATGTCTTGTTTGGAACAATATTGTTTGTAGATTTTGATTCCCGGAAGGTGGGCTTCGCAGGGCTGGTTACTTGCGTGTGAAGTTGCCTTCAGCGACGGCATGAACGGTCGAGCATAAGTTTCAGGTGGGAGTGCGACATGTGCCACACTTGTTGGTGAATCAAAGTATGTATCATCGCTGCCTGTCACGTAAAATAAAATTAATAATTTTGAAGCAGCGATTGCTAATGAACCGCTTTTCAATCGTCGTTTAATATTGTGGCGAGTCAAATGGTTGCAACGGATACATTTACCCGTCAAGTAATGGCCTTTGACAAATGCTTCCAAATAGAAACCCGTGTGAACCAAGTACAGCTCCGCCCCAGGGACTTCATCATTATCAGCATTGTGAGGACAGCTCCTGATTCGAGACATGGGGGTGCAGGGATAGTGGTTGAGCCTCGACGCTGTTTTCTTCGGTAGTCGAGCGAAATCCACGCTCGAGCACCTCTAAACTGTCCGCGGTGGCTTCGATGGCCGATGGCCGCAAGTCGCTGGACAGAGGAGGCTTCTCAATTTTGCACGTATCAACTCTCCTTAAACCGTCGCAGCAGGTCCCACGCAGCAAACATCCATAGGTCAACAAAAGCACATGCTCCGACGATTCAACAAATGTCTGCGAAGGCAAACTATCATTGTGGACCAGATCTTATGCGCCAATGTCAAGGCGAAGAAATTGCGAGTAACGGGCCCGCAATTCGTGGACGTCGTGTCCGACAGAGACCGAAACCTGTCCGGCAGCCTTTAACTACCGAAAGCAACAGCGCCTCAGTCTCGCCCAATGGCAGAGTGAAAAATGCTGTGGGTGACTGCCTCGAGGGGACAGCCGTTTTCCCCGCGAACTCCTTGCTTGGCCGTGAACGAACTGGAGGTTTCCCTCACTTTCCGATCTACGGGGGCATTGCACCTGCGGCTATTCATGCCAGATTGCAGGTTGTTGCCGGCCAGATTCTGTCCTTTTTGGACCTCTTTTTAAATGTTTCTTCGCTGAAAACTACGAGCCGGGCCCAGGCCTGCATTATCCTGTTCCAGGCAAGGATGGGCGTTGCTCAAGTTTGAGATGAATAGGCTGTGTTCAGAACCGCGTTAGGCGCTGTTTTACTCGGCAAAGTTGCACGTACTATGTGCTACCAGAAGGGTCTGACTGCGTGCGAACTGCTCATGCAACCTCGCCCAACTGGTTGCGCACGTCAGAGTACGCGGAGCGGTGCAAAGCCGCAGTAGCCCCCTGGTCCTGGACGGTAATCGCGCAGAAAACGACAAACCGCAGCATGACGCCCGCTGTAGGTGGGGAGCCTCGTGCTCCTTGCAGGTGAAATGGACTAGAGGACGTTCACTCAGTCCCTTTGCCGATGCGTCATCGCTGACGGTCATCGGTCAAATGAACGGCCGGCCGACGGAGAAAAGAGTATTAACCAGCAACCGCGTGCCATGACAACCCAGGAAAGGACAAAACGCAGATGGCTTCAGGAGGCCTTATGGCTCGGATCAGGTGTTCTTAGCTCGACCGGGGCTGTACTTTTCGGTGGCTTCTGTTGGTCTCGCCGTCGCAACCAGGTGGAACGTTGAACGCTCTTGACGCCTATCTCGCACCAGCCCTACCGTGGCTGCCTCCATCCTTCCCTGTCGTCTAGCGACGTGAAGCTATTGCTGCTCCCGTCTGCCGGTGTCTTTTGTATTGACCCACCCCCCTCCTCTGCATCATCAGTGTATCGTCCTACAATCGCAGTATCGTCTTGCTGCTCTGTCTCCTCGACCCTCCGGTTGGGTGTTGCTCCGGGAGTTACCTCCGCCTCCATCACGTCATATAGGTTGCCCTTTGTGCAGAACTGCACACTACCCTCCCTAAGGCAGTCGCTGATCATGGCGTCCTTTAGACTCCTCGTCCTCCTAGTTTGTGCCCTCATACCTCTCGCCCAAGCTGCCACGAACCTCGAGTGCCCTGCGCTAGACTGCGAGGGCAAGGTGAAGGGCTGGTGGGTGCTGAACGACGAACAAGAAACAGAGTACGTCCTCAAAGAGTACCACTTTTATCAGGGATCTTTCAGCTACTACTACGAGAATCTGAATGACCCATACATCACCGACCCCGACTCAGACTGCCGCAAGGCCTGCGAGAACTACAACCTTGAGGCGAAGGACAAGGGCTATGTGCCAGCCGGCTACTGGATGTTCGAGGAGACGTGCGACGGTGACACTGGCGGTACTTGCTACTGCCTGAAGAAAGAGGTTTGCGACGCAAGCCTGTTCAGTGACGAATGGGCACAGCCTAGGGTTTCGGGCGTCAACTACAGGGACGCTGCGAACTACACGGCAGGCAAGGTGTGCGACGGAGGGGAGAAGGGAGATCCTCAC
>SZWC01040120.1:0-12231 GCA_023375785.1 Penium margaritaceum
ACAGACAGACAGACAGACAGACAGACAGACAGACAGACAGACACACACACACACACACACACACACACACACACACACACACACACACACACACACACACACACACACACACACACACACACACACAAACTCTGTCTCTGTCCCCTGGACAGAGTCCAGAGACAGAACATGGACTTAAAAATGTATGGAGACACCCAATCCACTCAGAATATCGACATCGATATCAGCAAGTCGATATTGGCCTGCCAATATCGATATTTCGATATCGATATCGATATCGATATTGACCCTCCAAGGGTCGATATCGATATAGAAAAAACCAATATCGATATCGATATTTCAATATCGATATCGATGTTGGTTCAACATCAATATTGAAACCACCCTACTTGTGGATAGTTGGCCAAAAGTTGTCGTGATTGTATTGAACTTTGACAACATGCTAAAAGGGAAAGGGGGGATTTACATAAAAAAATTGAGGAGTCAAGAAACTAGAAAGGCCAGGATTATATAGCAAGGCACTTGTCCTGTTATGTTTTTGCTTTGATCAAATTCCCATCAAAACTTCTCCCGATGCTTGAGACGAGGTTTCCGGGGATCACAAATTTGGATGAGGGGTTCAAGGATGACCAACTCGCATTACTACTATGTCTGCAACCTAGGTGTTGCAAAAGTCAAAACACTGTTCAAGAACTATTGGATGGAGGACCCCTGTCACGGTTTTTCCAGGAACTAGGTGGTTGAGAAGATGTCTTTGTGAACAAACTAGGGGTGTTTCAAGAAGAAAATATCAACGGTGGACTCTGGAAAACTTGACAGAGTTATGGTTGATTGTCTAACTTTGGTACATCAACTCATTCATGTTCAAGCAAACTTCGAGGAAATTTCTTACATTGCATTCCCTACATACATGTTAAGAAGGATGTTCTCTCACTAAAATGCGAACAGTTTGTTGTGATACAAATGGCTCTCATATGCACTTGTTGTGTGCAAGCATTCATGTCATGTTTCAATACACGTAACTTCAATGCATAGATAACTCTATGTGGATTGGGTATGAATAGTCACTTCTGCTTAGAATATCACTCATGTGAAAGTATTTGGCGAATCACAAACTTCTTTATGGACACAGGAATTATTTGACCGAGGCCAGATTCTTCTACACGATAAACTTTCTCAGTGTATTACCTTTTGAATTTCTGAGAGAACATATTCATGTTTGAAGGAAATTTTCTTTCCTGTGAAGAAATTTTGGATATTTTGTCTATTTTATTTTATAGCTTAAATGAGTTAGATTTTCCATGACTATTGGTCCTTGAGTGATGATTCATCTGACAATGTTCATGTTGGTGTAATTGTGCATGCAACCAAGTCCATGGTTTCCACCTTTATGGTTTTCTAACCTCCCAAATACATGGAGTGAATCGAAGGAGTACTATGGGTGGTGTATCGTATGGAGAGCCGAGCAAATAAACATATGTATCTTTGATAGTCCTCCACGTTGGACGTTGGAATCCTCTCCTATTGTGACATGAAATCGTGTGAATGTATTGGAAAGAATCTCATTCACATACCAGATTTTATTCACTACGACAATGCATTTCTTCTTGTTAAGAGGTGAGCCACATCTAAGTTGTGAACCAAGGGGAGTTTGGTGTGACGGTCATATGCCGAGTTCTTGGAGTAAATCTCCCAACCCTTGACCCCATCGTGTGTCAGCCAACCCTTGAGATGCTGCAAAACTCTCTCCACTACGAGTGACCAGCTTCTTGTCGACGACTCTCCCGGCAATGTTTGCACAAAGTCATGCTTCAAAAGGCTTGTAGGATCAAATGGGCATGTGCAAATTGACAGAGTACAAGGAGATTTGGAAAAGGAATGAATCTTTAGAATTAATAGATCAGTACAAGGCAATGTAGAAAGTATTGTGTCAGATTGGCATGCGTAGAATAACCCCTAGGCTTCCTAGTGCACCATTCCCTATGAGCTAGCCAAGAGCTTTTTGGCACCCCAATGCCCTCTACAAGGATGGAATAGTACAAATAACACATGCATAATAAAATAGTGTGCCACAAGCTTTCCAACACACCAAGAAATGCCTCAATCCATGGAGAACTGGCTTAGTTATGGATGTTTTAGTGCTCCACATGTGACGGCTACTGGCAGGACCGCCACCGGGGGTCACAACTGTTTGAAGCGCCCTTACTTGAAAATGCACCTCCAACTACCATCTTGAAGTGCCCATGGATCCCAATGAGCTATGCCTCATAGGGTATGCGTCCATCTCGGGTTGTTTTGGCTGCAGTGGGTGAGGAATTTACCCTGTAATGCTTGGAGTGAATCAGTACGTCTACTGTTGTATGGAGATGTGCCTCCCATCACATGTGAGATGTTTGCACGGCCATATCTCCTCATCCCTGTACAGAATGACCCAGTTATTCGGTTCAATTTGCATGGTTTCTCACGTAGAAAAAGGATACATCAAAACATGCACCTCAGATTAGCATGGTGATGTAATCATTACCTCAACCGGCGGCTCCCATAACATCACTCCTCATTATGTGGGTGTACCATCTCAGTGCACTCCTAGTACGCTTGGAGGACCTTGTCAACCACACCACCCCTTCGGGTGTGAGGAGGAGTTGTGCATAGGCCCACATCCAAGTCATTGAACTAGGTATTGCCACCTATTGACGCGCTGACGGTGCTCGAGAATCTTCTCCTCCACGTACTCCTCCTCACCCTCCACAAAGATCGGTGGAGGAGGAACCTTTCCAAACATTCTGAATTGTACATCCAGCTCCTTGTAAGACTCAATGAGATGAGTGTGAAACATGGGATGGATCCTGTGGTGGTTTGGTAGCTCCAAGTTGTCGCTCAACGCGGCCCGCTTCTCCTTGCATGGTAAAGGTCCCACCCACCGAGTCTTTAGATTGTCGCTATCTAATCTGACCAACTATAGGTTCCATGAGCTCGGCTGCACCTTTTATTCCACTGAGAGCTCCTTGGCTGTCCGGAACATTTCTGCTTGCCACTTCAGCTACAACCCCGTCTTGAAGGCCTCGCCACACCTCCGTGAAGTCATTTGCAAAAGGCTGCACTGTGGGTAGGCCCGATTCTAACACCATGTCTGAGGGACATGCAGGCTGCAGCCTATACACTACCTCAAAGAGAGACCTCCCTGTTATGGCATGCATTTCTGATCCCTGTTATGGCATGCATTTTTGTAGGAAAACTCAGCCACAGAGAGCTTGTGTTCCCATCCCTCAACATCTGGTTCCAAGATCCCCTGAAAGACCTACTCCATGGTGTGATTGGTGCACTTGGTCTGCCCATTCGTTTGGGTCAGTAGACCAACGGAGGAGCCAAGTGGGTTGCAAAAACGAGAAGTGTGGGTTGCAATCCGAGAGCGTGCACTTTTGCAACTTGTGAAATTTAGTGACATGTTGCAAGATGATTTGAGTCATCTCCACTGTCGTGACCTTTTCTATGCATGGAATGAAGTGCGCCATTTTGCTGAACCTTTCCATCACCACCAGTACCATGGTGTTTCTCTCCGTGGAAGGTCCCCCACAAAGTCTAGTGAGATGGCAATCCACGGTCGCTCCAACACAAGTAGTACCTACAGCTATCCTGGCGCCCGTGCCCTCTGTTACTTGATTCCTTGGCATGTGTCACAGCTACTCACACACTCCTTGCAATCCGCTCCCATGTTTTCCAACAAATATTGGTGCGCAAGATTTTTTAGGGTCTTCTCATGACCAAAATGACCACTTTAGTGTGAGTAGTGTGCCTCATTCAACAATGCCTGCCGCAACAACACACTCCTTAGCATCATAATCTAATTCTCCTTCTCATGCCACCAATGCTGGTCGTCCCACTTGCACCCCATTACCATGCTCCTAGAAAATTCCCATTCTTTTGCATACCCATGAGCAAACAGGCTGTGGATAATCAGGGATCCAGGCATCACCATAATCACATGCACGTCCAAAGCAGGATAGCGTGAATGCGGATCTGATGGTTTGATCCTCCCCGCCTTCTTCTGGATCTCATAGTTGAAGTCGCTCTGGAGTAGCTCCATCCATTGCGCTTGACGACGACGCAGATTTGGTTGCATCTTGAGGTGCTTGAGCGCGTAGTGATCTGTGTGTACCATTCATTGCCATGCCTCACGGTAGCATCTCCAACGCACTTATTCTTGGACCATTGTGAGCATTTCTTTCTCATGGATTGGGTAGTTGGTTTCAGCCACTTTCAACTTCTTAAACTAGTATGCAATGGGTTGCAACCCCTTCCCTTGGCCCCGCATCAACACATGGCCGATTGCATAGTCGCTTGCATCCATGGCCAACACATCCTCATAGGTCGTGTCCGGGTACACCAACACCAGCGCCTCACACATGGCAGCCTTCATTTCCTAACTCTCCTTCACCTACCACTACCATTGGCACCTCTTTTTGGCAAGTCTATCAAGGGTGCTCCCATTGCCACATGCCCTGGAAAAATCTCCGATAGTAGTTTATATAAAGAAGAAAAGCTTGGATGTCAAGAACACATGCCGGCTCTGGCCACTCCTTCACTGCTTCCACCTTCTTAGGGTCCATGCGGATCCCCCTCCTGCTTGGTGAATTCACGGTTGTTGATTCTGGCAAACAAACACTCTTTTCTGAACACTTCCATCACTGTCTATAGTTTCTCTTAGTGCATCTTCATCGACCGTGAGTAGACAAGGATGTCGTCGAGGAAGACGTCCACACACTGGTCAAGGCAAGGGTGAAACTCATGGTTCATCAGTGCCATGAACGTGACAAGAGCATTTTGAAGCCTGATGGGCATCACAAGATACTCAAATTTTCCATAGCGCGTCCAAAACAAAGTTTTTCCACATCCTCCTATGCAATGCAGATTTGTTTGTGCGCTGACCTCAGGTACAGCTTCCTAGAGATATGCGCACCTCGTAGCTAGCGGAACAATTCCTTGACCCATGGCAATATGTAGCGGTTCTTCACCATGATGTTGTTCAGAAACCGGTGTTCTACATACATTTGCATCTCTCCCAATGTCTTCTTGAAGAACAACACCAGCGCCACGTACGGAGACACTGAAGGCCGGATGACGTCTTCATCTACATAGTCCCCCAAATGCTTCTTGAGCACCCCAAGTTTTGCATTGCTCATACGGTTGTAAGATCGTACGTTGGAGATGACCTTAGCACCGCCTCAATCTTGTGGTCAATGTTGTCGCAATAACCCCTTTGGAAATTCCTCTAGAAAGATTTCCTTGAAATCCTCAAGAACCTCCCCAACACCGAGAGGCACCTATGTAGATCCTACGCCTTCAAACGGCTGCCCTTCCACTGCTTCAACCACTGTAATGTTCTCCTTTGCTGCCTTCTTTAAACCCAAGCCAAACCCAAGCCAGGTAAACCTCGCCACCCTTGCACTCGTATTGCTTCAATTGCTGCAAGTTGATGATGCATAGCTGCTTCTCTACTTTTGCCACATCTGACTCCTTCTTTTAACCCTACCACAGAGGCAAACTGGGATCTTTTCCGTCCGCCTTCATGACCACTCGGTTGCACCTCCAATCCACCTCCGGATTCCAGACGTGCAACCAATCCCAGTCAATCAAGCTGTTGTATTCATCCATAGGACAAGTGTGGATGACCATGTCATACACCAAATCATTCATGTGGACATTGTGTTTTTGGAGAGGCCTACAACATTCTACCATCCTGAAAACCTGCCGTGTCTTGGCCGACGTCTCTAGCTGCCATTGAGGTTCCCACCTCATCGCTAACCTTTTGTTGAGAATGCGATGGCTTGCATCGCGGTCCCAAAAACCACGTAGCTTCCTCCGACCCTTGAAAATCTCATTTAAAGTCTCAAGAAACAGCTATAGGATGATCCTTAGAAACACTCAGAACTCACCTTCATCGCAATAGCACTTGCATGTTAGGCAACTCCTTAAGCAACAAAAGCCTTTTAGGAGTGGTGCTCTTTCATCTGGACAAAACAATTGTAGTAGTAGAACATCCCCTCATTGCTACTGCCCGTTTCCTTGGAGCAATCTCAATTGCAATGACCCTTCTCACCACAAGCCAAGCACTTGCCTCTTGGTCCGTCCTGCCTGCCCAGGCCCCGCTGACCAGTTGGATTACATCCACCTCCACGGGTACAACCTGCTCCACTGTTCCTTCATGGTACCGGTTGTATGCCTCCACGTCCAAGAGGTCATCGATCTGAACCGCCAAAGCCATCAAGCGTGTCGTGTAGTCGTGGACTGATCCATATTGCTTGATGTGCTTGATCTTAACATGTGCAACTCGGCTACCGTTGGCAAGGTAGAAACGTACATGGAGCATCATCTCAAACTCCTCCCATGTCTCTGGCTTCTCTGTCAATGACCGCACAACAAGCTGTAATTCTCTTCCCAGTGGTAGAATCATCAGTTTTTGAGGCCATTAGCTGGCCCCCAGCCCATCTGGTAACCCAGTGGCGTTCTTTCGGCACAATGCCAACCATCATGGCAGTGCCATGCCCTGAAGCATTGTAGGTGCATACAAGTATCGTGGTATCTTCTCCCAGAGGAAGAGCCAAAGTTTTGAATTACTTGTTCATCGTAAAGAGACACTTCCGTGCACTATCCTTTCTGGTGTAGAACTCTGACTCCTTCGGTTTGGACCACCAAAAGGTAGGTGTGGATGCACATGCGAAAATCCCCAATACATTGTTCCCTTGGCTGTACGTTGCCTCAACCTCCGTGCATAACTGCTGGTTGTCCTGGCACAACTAGTCGAGAGCACACTACATCTCCTCCATGAGGTGACTCTGGACAAATGCCACTGCCGCCATATTCCCTGTTGTAATGAGAACATTCTGGCCAATCGCAGTCATGGCAGTACTGCTGCCTTCCTTGCCTTCCTCCCTCAAAGAACCATGGCAACATTATGGTGCAGATGAGGTGAATCGACAGGCTTATGCAATGTATTCCTGGTTCAAGTGGAGCCAATGCTTGTTGCAGAGGCACTCACTTGGCTCAACAAAGCCGAGTAAGATGAAGCAATGCGCAGTCAACTCAACTCCATGAAGGAAAATGGGATATGGGTGCTGGAAGATATGCCTGCCTCGGCTCACGTAGTGGGGTCCAAGTGGGTGCTGAAGGTAAAAAGGAAACTGGTTGCAAAAGATAGACAAATACAAGGCTTGGTTGGTGGCAAAGGGGTTCTCTCAACGCCTCGTCGTAGATTATGATGAGACATTTGCTCCTGTTGTGATGTTTGCCTCCATCCGATCAATGCTAGCCATCGCTGTTGCAAAGAATATGGAACCCTACCAAATGGATTTCAAGATAGTCTTTCTTTATGGAAAACTTGACAAGGAGGTGCTGATGGAGCTTCCAGATGGGGTTGACGCTTTCAAGGGCGAGGTGTGCAGATTGGTGAAATCGATTCATGGACAAAAGCAACCAGCAAGACTTTGGTTCCAGGAGATGAATGCATTCATGGCTAAGGATTCCTTCATGCACTGCGACAATGACCCTAGTATGTACGTGCATGAGATTGACAAAGGGACTCTGTTGGTCGCCTTGTATGTCGATGACCTGATTCTGTGCTCTTCTTCTACAGGTCTATTAGATGATATAAAGGGGTAGCTGAGTAACAAATTCAAGATGAAGGACATGGGTCCCCTTGACTTCTACTTTGGAACCTTCATCATGTGTGACAGAGTAGCAAGTACCATAAGCTTCAACAAGAGAAAATACATCGACTCCATCCTCAAACATTACTACATGGTAGATTGCAAGCCTGCCAGCACACCCATGAGCTTAGAGTGCAAGCTCTCCACCTCCATGTCTCCATCCAACAAAGTGGAGAAAACTGACATGCTAGGTATTTCATATCATTGTTTAGTGGGCAGTCTAATGTGTGCCATGGTCACCACACGGCTAGATATAGCCCACACGGTTGGGCAAGTGAGTCATTTTGTGGCCATCCATGGTCCTCACACTTGTAGGCTGTGGAGCACATCATGTGCTACCTTAAGGGGACGCAACATGTGGGGCTCCATTTTAGAGGCCTCGCTCGATCCGCATCACGCTGTCTCACGTGCTACACCGATTCAGATTAGGAAGGCAGGATAGACGACAGAAAATCTACCTCAGAGATACCGTCAGTTGGGCGAGTCACAAGCAAGAATATTTCTCTGTCAACAGCTGAAACTGATTACATCACCTCGGTTAAGGTGTGTAAAGAGATGCAATGGCTACGCAGCGTAATACTTGAGATGAAGACACAACAGGCAATGGCAATGGTCATCAAGATTGACAACATGAGCGCCATTGACATGTCTATGAACCTTGTCCTCTCCAAGCGCACAATTTACATTAAAATCCACTACCACTATGATCGGGACTTGATCTACAAGGAGGCAGCAAAACTTGAGTATGTCGGTACCAAGCTGAAGTGGACTAACATGGTTACAAAGCCAATGGAAAAGGATCTCCACCAGGCGAGGAGTTGAGGTATCGGCATGGTCAACGCATGTGATGAAGAATGATCATGGCAGTTCACGAAAGGTGCAAGGGAGAGATTTGTTGCATATGTTTGCCCCTTGTTCACTGTTGAAGGAAGGATCAGGAGAACTCTGTCCCTTGTGGAGGTATGACCCATGGATCCATTGAAGGATGACTTAACTGTTATTGGTCTTATGTGAGCTATGACTCCAGTACACTATGTGGGTGAATGGTTAAGCTGAACATATTCTTAATCTCGTAAAGTGAGAGGTCAGAAATTCAGTCATGGCCGCGAGCACATCTTGGATATGAAGGAAGCTTTCAAGGAAGAAGCTCCACAACTTTTTGGAAGCTACATAGTTGATATCTCAACTTGGCACTAGGATGCTTCTTGGTTACATGCACAGCGCAAGTCTGTTGGTGATGTAGCTGGGTCAAGCCATTGTTGAGGAATTTGATTTTGAGTTCTGAGAATGGACAGACATATACAAATGGGCTTTTCTCCCATGCTGATCAATTACCTCTTTCTTGATGCTCTCTTGCATATTGAGAACTTGAGCTCTTCCTGAGATGTGATTCCAAGGCATTAGTACTCTTGAAGGTGAAGTGTGTGCCTGATAAAGTTTGGGGTGCATAACACATGTCTGGATAGGAAGGTACAAAATTTTTGTGAGCTTTTTTGGTTTTGCGGCTTCTATGCTAGAGGTGGTTAGCTCAATACCCTACTGCCTGGTGATTTTGTTGTTGAATAATTCTAGCCGGCGACAATTTCATGTATTCGGCAACACTCTGAAATTTGTTCGTCCCAAAACGAATACGCTTTAATAATTGCGTTAGACTGGGATACCCAAGTCTGACAGTAGGACATTCTACACATTACATCCACAGTTTTGGGCCATGTTTTGCGCCGATTAGGCAGGTTCGATGTTTTCGTGCAACATTGACCGACCGTGAACATGCAACATTGACCGGTTGACGTTGGTTTTGTCTTCCGATGACGGAGAGAGGATTTGGAGCGTTCGTAGAGGGAGAGTGTGGGAGTGCACCGATAGACATTGACTGATGAAAAACAAAAAGTTTATGCAACAATGTCATCATCCTCGTAGCCTTGCATCTCAGGCTCCATCATGAAGTTGAGGAGATCCCTACCGTATGCACTCTGGAAGCCAGGGTCATAGCAACGGGTGAAACCACTTGCGATCCATGCATTTCTAACCATCTGACTGTTCACACGCAGATGGCCCCATCCGCGTTGCATCCATCCAACGGCAGCAGCCTTCATGTGACGCATGCCTAGGTTGACGTTGTCGCTGTCTTGGAGGCGCTCACCCACCCACAATGAGTATGCCTTGGAAATCTCGGATTTGAACAGGCGCTGCAGCCCCACACCCGCAAGTTGCAGCTTTGATGTGCATCCCGCGGGGATGTAGAGGAGCACCGTCCACAGGAATCTCTTGGCAACCCATGCCTTGAAGGACTCAGACGCATGCGGCAGCCATATGCCCAAGATGAGGAGCATGCGGTGCCGCTCCTTGCATGTCTCAATGAAGTAGGGCTCCAGTACCATGTGGAACCACTCCTTTGTGGTTTCCACGCTGGCCCAATGGTTGGGAGTGTGCAAAAACTGCCACCTGAGCTTCCGAAGGGCGAAGTCAGATTCCAGACTGCGATGGTGATGTGTTCGTTTTTCCTGCCCAACTCAACTGCAGGGATAGCACTTCTCCGTCCAGGGAAGATGCGATGAGCGCCGTCACCTGGCACTTGTGCTCTGTCCCACAAACTTTCACCTCGGTCGACCCCTTGGGCGCATACGTGTAGCGAGGATCGGGAACAAGCTGCACCCCCGTGTGGTCGGCGCTGACAACGAGGCAATCCGGGATCTTGTTGACGGAGATGAGGAAATCGGCATGCTTGAACATTGATTCCGCGCGTGACTCCCAGTTGGTAGGAAGCTTCTGCGATGCTGTTGTCCCACAGCGCCACGACCATGCAAGTTCATCCGACACGAACTTGCGGCACCAGCTCCAAGAGAAGAGGTCCTCCACCGTTTTTCCCTCGACGTGGGTCAATTCCCTCTCCTTGAGGATGGCATGCAGCTCCTCTCTGATGGTGTAGCTGGATAGAGGGGTGCCAGCGTCGTGCATGTGCACCAGGGAGCGGACCACTTCGTTCTTCAGCTTCGGATGCTCCGCCAAGTAGGCCTTGCGACCGCGTGATCCCTGGAGCCGTGTGGAAGTCTTGGCTGCTTCCTCAATTGGTGCCGTTGGCGCGCACTCCAAAGCTGGAGCGGAGATTGCACGAAGGCAGAGGGTACCCGGTTCGTACCAGCCCCTGACCGTAGATGGCGCCAGCTTGTCATAAATGGAAGCGACATGCAGCAAGCAGTAGTGGTCACTGAGATGGTTGATCGTTTTGCCTATGCTGCCGTTGCGTACAACAGCTGCATGGATGATTGCTTCATGCCCCAGGCCGTACCAATCCATGTACCGGCCGCGCTTGGCCGTCGATTCAGTTGAGGAGGACGTGGCGGGAGAGGGCGGCTTGGGTAGGAGCATGAGAGGGTTGGTGATGGCGTCAGCCACAATCGCCGCCTTATCAGCAACTTCGTCGTCGTCGAGCTCTTGCATCAACACGTTGAACGCCGAGCGTTCGACCGTGTCTTGCAGGTCCCCATCTTGTAAGGTGGGGTTCGCTGCATGGCCGCCGTCGGCCACGTGGCCAGTCTCAGACTCGTTGTCCGACATGACAACCTTCTTTGCCCTGCGTTGTGGGAGGCGTTCGTGGATGCTGTCATCAGCAGGGTCCACATGGTGTTCCTCCACAGGCACCATTGCTGCAGACGGCGCTACGGACAGAGGTAGGACAAGGACGTGCTTCATTGGACGTCCTGGACCCCGGCGAACAAAGGGGGGTGCACATGGCTTTGGAGCCGCCAGTGCGCGTGCGACGCATTCTCAGTGTTCCTCAGGTGAAACTTTCTCGAAGAACGCCACTTCTTGATACAACTACCACTGTGAGTGGTAGTTGTATCAAGAAGTGTTGCTGCTGGTGCTACTCCTATTGCTACGCCTACTGCTTATGCTTGTGATCCACATGTTAACCCAATGCAGCAGTAGATGCTACCAGTCCTCTTGTTGCAACTAATGTAGTAGCAGCAATGGATGCTCAATGAAAATAATTACTGGTGCTGAATTCATCTGTTTTTCCTCCTCCTTCTCCTTGCAAATGCTACTGGTGTTGCTCTTCGCAGATCCCGTTACTACTCATACTTGCCGATTCAACACCTGAATACATAGGCAGGAGCCAACCAAGTTGTTTCCGACAATGTGTCTATCAGAGTTATAATAACTCATTCTACTGTTGATGCTCCCTCCTCTGGCTGAAAAAAGAACAGCTATTTCTTCCACTTTCACACGTAGAAGATGCTCCCCCTCTTGATGTTCAAAACGTAAGGTTACTTCCACTCCTGGTGAAGTCACTGTTGAGAGTTGAGGTTGTTGCTACTCCCAACGTAACAGCACACACATGCATATACATACATATACACATATATATACATATATATATCTACACACACACACATAGGGACATACATACACACACACCCACAAACACACACACACACACACACACACACACACACACACACACACACACACACACACACACACACACACACACACACACACACACACACACACACACACACACACA
>SZWC01040122.1:821-12229 GCA_023375785.1 Penium margaritaceum
CACACACACACACACACACACACACACACACACACACACACACACACACATGATTGGAAAAAGGCAAGCGACCATGGATATACTTGTATTTCAAAAGAAAAAATAACAAGAGAGTGGAGCGAAGAATGGGGTGACGAGCGTAAGTCGAGCTTCCCCACAGTCAGGTGAGATACAAAGTCACGTTCAGCCGTTGGTTTTTGTCCATGGAATGGCTCGATGCACGCCCACTTGTATAGCTCATTTCCAGAAGTATGCTGCCAGTAAAAAATCGATAGCATTATGCCGATGGAGTCAAACACGAGCAACCTCATACTGACTCTACCCCTGTAAAAAGCACAGTATGTTATAAGCAACCTCAAGAGGGCTCATTGAGGTGCATTCAGATCTGATGTAGTAAATTCTACGTACCTGCATCCCGCTGTTCAACAAGGCCCCGGGCCAATCTGGTTGGCATCACTACAACCACACTGCCTCTATGTCTCTTGGAGAGCATGTGGTTTGCCACCATGTGTCGAGTAGTTCGTCTGTCACGTGGGAAGCGTGATATGTGCGCACCAAGCCCAAAGGTGAACATGTGTCTATGATACCTACACCAATAGTTCCAACAAATTTGACCACTTCCTTAAAGTGTTGACGAACTTTCGCAAATTTCATAGATGTTTTGCTACTGTTCAGTAGACTTCTCGATGACGTTCAATTTTTTTGTGCATCCATATTCTCTAAACCTCTGACATATTAATGGACTTTCTCAGAGAAAACTCTTAGAACAAGCGTAGCACGGTTTACGTAACTCGAGCGTCCAAGACTCCAAATACGCCCAATCATTATCTCCGCTATTGCATGTGCTAAAAACTTCTGACATTTTACATCGAAGTATACACTCTAATGAATGATTATAGCATTTCCCCAATTACAAAAAGGGCGGAAGATGCATGTACCCAGTTTTTGGAACAAAATAACTCATCCCCCTGTCATTGTGCAAACAATACTCTAACTGCCCATGTGACTCCGCAACCGCTAGGCTAGTAACAAAGAAAATGCAAACATTGATATGTCGAGGTACCATGTCATGCGTCGTCGATGCATGACGGGGACCTCATCCACAAAGTATCACAAACCCAAAGAATACGGGGTTTGTGATACTTTCTGTAGAGTTTTGTATGAGGTTTGTGGGGAGATTGAGTAGAAGGAATCTATCTAGTGCCCAGGTTGAGGCAATAGCTTTGTTGATGCAGGGTGCGGGAACCCACGCTCGTTGCTGGCCGCTGTCGCTAAAGCAGACCGACAGCGGTTCTGTTGTCCCCTTTGTCTGCTGCACTAGAGTCTAAGTATAAGAGCTCTGGTTTGTTACTCAGAAGTGCACACGCCAGAGTTAGCGCCAGAACTGTAGCTGGAAGGAAGCAATGACTGGTTAGGAATGATGAAAGAGCAACTAACTGAGACCACTCTCAGTTCTAGCCCCACCTCAGCTATTTGAGGCTTGTTACTCAGAAAATCAGCCAACTAGCCCCACTGAGTGCCGGGTCTGCGATGCTGCGGATAAATCTGCCCTTCAAAAGGGTACGGTTGATCTCGATGTTCCAGCACCGAGGAGACTACTTGAGCCATAAAGAGCCTTTTGCAGTCGCCAGACTCGGCTCGTCCTGTCCTCAAAGCCAGGGGGTTGGACCATGTGGAGCTCCTTACCATCGAGAGCACCGTGGAGAAGGGCATTGCTCACATCCATCTGGTGAAGCTCCCAACCATGTTGTGCGAACAGGCTGAAGAGAACACGGCTGGTGGTGAAATAGCCAACTGGAGCAAAGACCTGGTCGTAGTCAACTCTAGCAACCTGGGAGAAGGCCTTGGCCTTTAGACAGGCCTTGTACTTCTCCAGAGTGCCATGTTACCTCCACTTTTGATGGAAAACCCACTTTGCCCTGATGGCCTTGCGGCCAGGGGTAAGCTCCACGAGCTCGTATACTGTGTACTCATTGATGGCAGCGAGCTCCTCCTGATAGGCAATCTCCCATTGGTCTACGTCAGGCGTGGCCCGTGACTCACGTAGGCTCTTTGGGTCGAGTGTCAATGGGGAAGGCCATACTGTCAGCACACGGGCGACGCAAAGTCTTGCATGGTCTCGGGCCTGGATGGCAGAGAATGTACGATGATCCTCCTAGGGGATGAGAGTGTAGCCGAAGGCCCAGCCTGGGTGGATGTTATGAGCAACAGGGCCAAGGGCCGTCAAGCCAAGGACCTTGGTGCCGGGCTCACCGCTCACAACAATGTGAGGGGAGGGAGGTGTGTCCACGGTTGTGCTGGAGGCTGGACGCGGGGCACTGGTGTGAGGATCCGGAAGAGGTACCGACTTACGGGGCCGGAGGATGGCACCAGGAGCGCGGGTGCAGACCTGGTGTGCCGTGGTGCCAATGACGGCAGACGGGACCCGGTGAGGACAAGGTGGCAAGGAGGGAGTAGGCACCGGCTCCGATGCCAAGGTATCGCTAGACACGGACGGATCCATGGGCGCGGGTGCATCGGAGGCCGGAGGTGGGGCCAAGGTCTCGCTTCAAGCGGGGTCAGTCGGGGGGTAAGTCTGGGCTAGTGAATCTGCGGAGGACTCCGCCTCCGACGGGTGTGCAGCATCGCTGGTAGGAGAAATGGTTGTTGAGGTAGACGATGAGAGAGGAGCATCCATGGCATCCTCCGTCGGGGTTGCAGATTCAAGTGGGCCGACTTGCGCATCTAGGACGGGAGAAGTGGCGCAACAAGCATCTCCCCCACGAGACAATAGTAACGAGATTAGAAAGGTTGCAAACCGGATGCGAGTGAGGTCGTGAAGGAAGAGGTCCTTAAAAAACAGCACATCACAGGATTCAACGATGCGATGCCAGATAGGGTCCCAAAAGGCCCAGGCCTTGGACTGACGTGAGATACCGTATTGTCGCTTAAATTTAGAAGGTCATTTGGGAAGGAATTTTTTATTTGTTCTATTTCAAGCACCCGGGTTTGAATTTTGGGCTATTGGCTTGGAGGGGCCGAACGGGAAGCGCACTGATAAATTTTAAATGACCTGCTCTCATCCCCGCTCGTACACCGTCAGTAGGCTGCTCAAGCGTGGTGCGCTATCTCTTGATGTGCCAGCACCGAGGGGGACAGCACACCACGATCTTGCTAAGCATTTGCAGCTGCTTCTTGACGGGGAGAACACCATGAAAATGACTTTTGTTTTTTTTTTTTCTCGACCTGCTTTTCTTATAAGCCGTTGAAAAAAACTGCCCACTAGCGAGGGAGAAAGAACAAATTAATGGGCTGGTCTCGAGACAAAAATAATTAATTTGTTTCCGAATTTAACTGGCAGCACGGTACTAGCGAAGGTGGAAAGACAGCCGTGACGGGCAAGCTTTCCATCCCACCGGTCTTCGCAAGCCAGACTCTTGCGACACACCCCTAGACACGGGTAGGCCGAAGATCGGCCCATTGACTACACCACAATGTGTATTGTATTGCTTGGCGGGGAAGGGGACCATGGGAACAAGGTTCTACACCCAGGTCAGGTACGACATGGCCTCAAAGGAGAAGCCCTCCAAAAAACCGGACTCGACATGCATGGTACGGATAGCATCGGCCATGGTGCGGTTCCAACGCTCGGAGGAACTGTTCTACTACCGTGTTCCACGGATGGATGTCTCGTGACGAACCCCATGACTGGTGTAATGGGCAGTCGATTCCCCGAATTACATGTCACCACGATTAGACCAAAAGCGACGGAGGGTGTGGCTGCACTCACGCCCAGCCGCGAGGTGCCAGGCACAGATGGAAGAGGCCACGTCACTCTTCTGGTAGAGACAAATGACCCAGCGATAGTGGGAGTAGTCATTGGTAAGGGTCAGCACATACTGGCCGCCTTCGACAATAGATGCGACCAATTAAGGACCCATGAGGTCTGATTGGACGAGCTCAAGTGGGTGAGTGGCCCGAGAGGAGGACGCAAGATAGGAGGATCGATGCATCTTGCCTTGGACGCATTTGATGCACTCAATGTGCCAAGGCCACTGGAAGGTGGAGGGATCAAGTCAGAGCGCGGGTTGGGTGCAGAGCATGCTATTGACAGCATCAAAGTGCATGTGGCAAAGGTGGAGAACGTGGGCGTGTTGGGGGGAGAGAACACTGGTGACAGACATATGGACAGTGTCAGACGAGGGAGGGGACACGGATGAAGGCAGATGGGTGATGTGCCAGAGGTTTTCACGTCATACAGCACGAAACATGACCTGACCGGACGGGCGCAGGGAGTCACTACCTATGCCACATGAGTGGCAGACGTTCATGCTCACGCAATTCAGAGTCGTGACGGATAGGAGGCTGAGTTCCAAACCAGGCACATAGAGCACATCGCTCACGAAGACGTCGCCGGCCGGACCATGGAAGCGAACGACGTCCACACCAAATACCGACAAGACCTGTCCGGATCCCGTCTGGACGTTGTTAACATCGCCAACAAGGTCGAGCATAGTGAACACTTGTGGACAGGAAGTCATGTGATGCGCGACATTGGATTCGATGATCCAGGTCCCATCAGGTTCGTGGATAGAGGCCATGACATTATAACGAGTGACGAAACAAGACGCGGGAAGGGTGATAAAGGTCACAACATGAGTAGATGGGACATACGGAAAATGATCATACCAGTCATCCAACCACGTGACATCATCCCAAGCCGGCTCCGAAGAGCAACAGGCGGCTTCCCCAAGATCACCTCAGAGGTTGGTCTTCGTCTGGCAGTTGAAGACCTCTTGGCTAGCAGTCACACAACTCGTTCTTCCCTAGATAGGAGGCGTAATGCTGAGCTGCGTGGTGATGAATCTCTGAAACTGGCAGATCCAAGCGACAGAGTCGACATGCGCCACGGACTGTGGGGTCCTAGCTCCGGAAGGGTGATACAAGCTCCATTGTGACGAAGTCAGGGGGTAGTATAACGACTGTGGTGGTACATGCAGTTGTGGCTAGAGTGGAACGTACTACTGCTGATGTTACTGATGGAGGAAAGACGGTGGAAGCTACGGTCGAGGCTAAGAGCCGGCTATGGGGAGGAAGGGAAATTCATGGAGTAGGTGGTGGCCACAGTGCTTCTAGGAGAGAATTTAGTGCATGTGGCAAAAGCGGAGGTACCAAGGTGGCACTCACGCTGATGGCGCATAGCAGCGACGACGTGGGCCTCGTCAGTGGGGATGGGGCACGTGCAACACCCATGCCCCGTCTCACTGCTGTTATGACACGTCAGGGTGGAACGTTCGGAGGAAGAGTGCTGTCCTTTGTCCTTGCCTTTCCCGCCCTTCTTTCCCTTGCCCTTGGCTCTACCCGAGGAGGGAGTACCAAGGGAAGGGGTGGAGGAGCCGTCAGAGATGGCGGCTACGATCGTGGAGGAGCCACTATGCTGAAGCTATGTGTCCCTGCGTGCTTCCTCAACACTAAGGAAGAGATTGTATGCCCATGACATCCGAGTGCCCTGGGTCGCCAACGCCTTGAGTATTGGGAGACCATAGGAGACGAAGATGTCAACGAACTCAGGTGTGGCCTCATTCTTGATGGTGAGTAGGGCAAAAAGCGGGGAAGGCGCAACTCTCTTGAGCCGGTGCTGGAGATCTTGCGTGCGGTGTAAGTAGGCGGTGAGGGACTCGAACTCTATGCAAAGGGAGCTAACGTCCGTCAGGAGGGGGCTGACAGTTGTCTGGCCGAAGGTGCAATAAGGCCGTGTCAGTGTGTCTCAAGCTCGCTAAGGGTCAGGGTTGGGTTCGTCAGTGACGACACGAGGAACGGCTCCATGGCGATGCGGTCGGCATCCGGTGCTGCAAGGATGAGTGTGCGGACTGCACAATTAGCCTCAAGTAACCTGCTCCGAGAGGGTGTTGTCATGTGGGAGAATGTAGTATGGCCATAAACTCTCCCCCTGTATCCAAATGTGGTAGCACAGTTCTCAAGAGGGGAACTGCTCATCTCTGTTGAGTTATGGTGGAGAGGACTTGAAATCCTTGCGCCAAGAGGGACCGGCCGCACCAGCTTCGGATCCTAGGATACTGGTGACCGTCTGCTACTGCTGTTGCACTTGCTACTACGCTACTGTTAACGCTATCGCAGTCAGAGCCAGACAAGGTTGTCAGGGGAGGACAGTGTGGCTGGTGCTGGTCCCGGTAAGTATCGAACATAGTTGATTGATGTGGTGTTACAGGTCCGCTATGGGGTCTACAGAATGGGGATTTGCCGAGGTGTCTTTCATGCTGCCTTCATCGTCCAGGCTGGGACCATTGATTATGTTGCTGCTACTCGTGTTGTTTCTGCTACGAATACCTATGCTGGAGTTGTTGTAGCGGCTATTCCAGTTACTCCTCTTGGTGTCGCTGCTACTCCTGCTGATGCTATTTCCGCTTTTGCTGCATTTGTGGCCTCCGATGCTGTTGTTGCCCATGCCGCTATTGCTATCGCTACTACCGTAATAACAGTAGTTGGTGAAGTTGTCATTGCTGCTCACAATTATCCCCTTTCATGTTTTTTCCTTGTTTTGTTTGCTACTTTCTTCTGTGGTTTTGTGTTTTTTTTTCTGGTAGGTTGAGCCCTACGTCGTGCTGGTTGTGGGTTGAGGGGCGGTGGCGGGGCTGCAACCGCCGTCGCGCACTGGCAGCCTGTGGCTAATGTTGCTTAACAGCAATTGTTGCGTAGGTGCAGCCATGGCTACTGCTGCTATGGTCACAGTTATGCTACGACTGCTACCGTTGCTGTAACTGTTGTTACTGTTGCTTCTGCTGTAATCACTATTTCTTCTATTCCTCAAGCTACTACAACTGCTAGCGCTGCTACTGTTGCTTCCGTTGTTGCTGCCACTATTGCCGCCACTTCTGTTGCAGCCGCTGCTACTCCCACTACAGCTGCTACTGTTGTTGCTATCGTTGTAGTCACTCTCGCTACTGCCACCGCCATTGCAATTGTTGCTGCTACTGCTTCAACGACTCCTGCTAACGGTCACTCATTCCTTTGGTCAACATCGCCACGTGCGTGGTCGCCAACAGGTTGTCTGACATCACTACATCGGCCGCGCACCTCCTTATATCACACGTGGGGTCACAGCTACCAGGAAACATCCGCCAGCATTTCCCCTAACCCACTGCCTACACTGGCCACCACTAGGCAGGTTACTCCTTCCGAGAAAAATCTAGCAGTGTTTCCCCTGCACCAGCGCGTATGGGAAGCCCGCCGGTGTAGTCAAGATCATGTACGCCATTGCTGCTACTACGTCTGCTATGCTACGCCTCTGATACCAAAAGGGAATATATTCTTGTGCGCAGGTTGAGGCAGCAGCTTTGTTGATGCAGCGTGTAGGAATGCACGCTCGTTGCTGGCCACTGCCGTTAAAACAAAGCGATAGCGGTTCTGCTTCCCCTTTGTCTGCTGCACTAGAATTTGAGAGCTCTTGTTTACTCGGAAGTGCATGCGCCAGAGTTAGCGCTAGAACTCCAACTGGAAGGAAGCAATGACTGATTGGGAACAAAGAATAAGCAACTACCTGAGACCCCTCTCAGTTCAAGCCTCACCTGAGCTTTGTGAGGCTTGTTACTTAGGATATCAGCCAACCAGGAAAATCCTAGTTTTATCTTGCCCAGCAGAAATTCCTGGGTGAGCCTTGCCAGAAAGACAATGGACCTTAACCAGGGCGTCATCCGTTTTGCCTAGAAACAGAACCATACCCAAATAACCATGCTACGAATGCACTCCTATAATCAGAACCAGCACGTTAAGTAGGTACATGGAGTAACGGCTGCTGGAACCCGAGTGTTGATAGCACTGCACTTGAGAGTTATCTATGACTATGATGACGTGACAGCCGAGTGTTGCTGCCAATGGAGCTGGGTGTGTGAGGGTGTTGTGCCAGGAACGCAAGCAGGAAGAGAACCACACACTTGGATTTAGGACGACACATCCACTCCACCGAACAACGCCCCGTCGGCATAAGCATCCATCCAGTCAATTGTCTGCAAAAGCATGAACACCAGCCGAGGGGTCAAAGTATGAGTAAGTGAGGCATTCCACGGGAAAAAAACCAACACGAGACTCCCCATGCATTGGAAAGTAACCTGCTGGGCCCTGGTCACTCGGGACCCTGCAGGTGCCCGCTCAAATATACAACCCTAAGCTAGCTGGGTTCATTGGGGGACGGGTTTGCTTGAGGTTTTGTTCTTAAAACTAAAGGTTCATATTCATAATGAAGTGGTTTGTTCTTGTTTTTTTTAAGCTTGCGGCCGGAGTTCCGAAGTCCTCGACCTAATCGAGGGACTCTGGCCGATCGACGGTCAGCGACGAAATTCGGTGATCATCGATCTCGCAAGACGTAGATCAATATTTTGATCACCGACGGCCTGTGAGACATCAATCAGCAATATTCATCGCTGACCACTCATCAGCAGGATGACCATGTGCACCATTTTCTTGCATAGTCGGCGACACATGTCACGATCGAGCATAGAAACGGACTGGGCCTTTGAGTCTTTTATTTTTACCGGTGCTGGGGGGATGAGAGTCACACTTTGTGTTTTACGGGTATCCGAGCTATTTGGCCCTTACTGAAATTGTCTTTTGCTGCGCACCTCATCCTTGTGAACCATCCACGTTCCATAGAGCGTAACATGTGGTGGTGTGGATTCAAAACTGGAGACAAAGTTGATGTGCAAATCAATATTAATAAAATGTAAGGTCTGATTGCATGCCTCGATTTAGCCTAGGACATTTGCCTCCTCACGTGAGTGGACCTAGGATGAACTCATTGAAACTTTAAGAAAGAAAACAATTTGGCCATTTAAATTAGAAACGAGAGGGTTACTATGTGGATCGAGAATAAATTTTCTAGCCACAGTCTTGGTTCGTAACTATGGAGACAACCTATGTATATTCATTATGGAAATCAGAGGTTTTTACTCAAGTGTAATTAGGATATGACATGAGTCTATTATCCACATCAAAGTTGTGAAAATTTATCCTAAATAGGTTTAATCCTTCTAATTACACAATTCCAAGGATGGTATCTAGAATATTGAGTAAAGTTGACCTTTGTGAGAGAGTAGTTGAGAAGAAGTGGGTCACTCCAACGAGTTGGTGTAACCTATATAGGGTTGGGAACGGGCGACTTTGTAAGTCACTCCTATTCTCGCTCCACCATGTCTAAGACGCCCCTCTTTTGAGAAAAATGGCTAGGTCGCCCCCATTCCGGAAAGTCATGGCCAGGTCGCCCCCACTTTTGGTTCTTCGGGGAATTATGGCTAGGACACCCAGTACGGATGAAATATTATCAACATCTTGCCCCCACTGTAAAGAGTGGGGACAAGGTGACGATAATATTTTGTATCGCACATTACTAAAAATCGCTTTCACTAAAATCGAACCGTACACCACTCCGGACACTGTGCCCACCCTGTCCGCCTTTCAGATTTGCTCGCATCTTTGTCGTTGACTTTTACATGCTACGTGTTAGGCTTTGTATAAATATATTGTAATCTCATAGGGCATCCGTTACAGCAGAGAAAACGTCGACCATACTACATTACAAAGCTTCATTGGCATCTCCTGGCGAGGACGTGGAAAATGGCGCGATGGACGTATGAGCATTAACAGCGAAAGCTGCCCATGCTTGTATGTACATCGAGCTATTTCAAGAGATCTCTTTCAGACACGACCCCAGAAGTCATCGATTCGAGCCCGTCTAGGGAAAAATACGGTTAGAAAACAAACTGTTGAGGACGCAAACTAATAAAGAACGTTCCAGCCGAAAGAAAAAAATAAACATCTCAGAGGACTACCTAAACCGCCGCCGAGCAAAAACAACGGTATTAGGTTACAAAAAAATCTTTAAATAGCCATGTGAGAGAGAGTTTTCATGCGTGAAGCATTTTATGTGCATTGGACCTCGATGCCTATACACAATATCGCACAAAAACACGCCCCGACTGCAAACTGATCAGGTTCAAGCGAACTACGTCGGCCGACGACTACAAAATACCAATTTATGTGCACAACACCATCTACGATCACTGAAACATGTCGGGCCACGAGCACAAAAATTTCACCAAACGTTGCACCCATGCAAATGAAGTATGAAAAGAAATACAACGTAAACAATAAGAAAACAAGAGGCAGGTGTTACACGCAAAGCGTGCATAGGATTACATAGTAACCTAGAAAAAGTATTCAGATTAGCATCTCTTAAGAGGCTAAATAATTGCTCGCAATCCGGACCACATAATGGAAGGTTTTCCATGAGACTTTACCTCGTCCGTAGAAGCGAAAAATGGTTTTAAATGGACTGCCAAACTGTCACACACATTCATTCAAACTAATTTTATTTGTTCTCCCATGCGTGCTCTTAAACATTGTGTGTGGTTAGGGCAAACTCTCCCTAATCACCTCAAGCTATGCTAGATTTATTCCAGCTTGTGTGGATGCAAAAGATAAAAAAACACAACCAAAAATCAAACCAATGTGCTTGACGATACAGTATTGTGTATTTAATTTACCAATATATTGAAGAAGAACCTCAAAAGGCATTTCTTCTCTTTTTTTATGAATGTGGTTTTATCTGATGATCAATTTATTTTAATGAGATTAATCTGTTCTTGTATTGTGAACATGCTAGTTTCACACGTCTGTGATGAAATTCACAAAAAAAACATTTACTTGACAAATTTGGATGAATTTTGAATGTTTCATTATGTTATGAAAAATAAGATGGCGTGATTATAGGGAAAATCTAATATAGCCACCTTCTTGTATGCCTGTGGTTAACTTTCTTTCCTTTCAATTGCATTTTGACTCTTTGAAGCCGGGTTCACGAGTCTCAATAGTCTACCACGACGACCATTTCCGTGAAACAGGACAGGCCAAGGCCAAGGTTGGACTGAACCCACCGTACAATCTTTACCCTTTTGTCCTGGCGTCGGACTGGTCATTCCGTACTATCCGGGGTCTGTCCGGACATCTGGGTCGATGTCCGTGATTTTTACATCCTGGGCTGACCCTCGCATGGCGTCCGCGGACATAAGGGGGCATACATTCCTACATATTCGTGCAGCTCGATTGGTCAATATGTCAGAAAAATACCGATCCACCAATCATAACTTTCTTGCAGCACAAGCACACAAAAGTAAGAAAGCAAAGGGTTACTATGTAACCCAACAAATATTTATATGTACAAATATATATATCTATACCTAGATGATTATTGTATGTATATGTATATGTATATTTATTTGTATATGTTTACGTATAGTTATATGTATATGTATATGTATATGTATATGTATATGTATATGTATATGTATATGTATATGTATATGTATATGTATATGTATATGTATATGTATATGTATATGTATATGTATATGTATATG